>BPLQ01013496.1:0-12970 GCA_021605075.1 Caerostris darwini
TAACCATGTTATACTGTTTTTTGTAAATAGGTTCTTTTTTGAAATTTGCTCCAGGGAGTAAATATCGCAATTTTCATTAATTATGCCAAACATATAGCATCTTTTTTGCTCTTTACCTTTTGTTTAATAAATAGACGTTACAAATAAGTCAAATTTGTTTTGCTTCTGTCTCTTTCTTTGCCTGAACTTTATTATTCTTAATTTATGGACATGAGTATATAACTACCCACAACACTGCTTGTCTTCAGCCAAATGTGAATGATTGGTTGTTAATATGAACTTGTCAAAGAATATACATTGCTCTCTTCTGAGAATGAAATGCTAAAAGTCTTCCCTTGAGACACCATTATTTGAACACTTATTCATAACATTCCAAAGTGTTGCTTGACTTCATGTTTTTAGTGGTATTTTTTAAACGTTTCTCAGCCAAATATTCATTATTAGGAAATGAAGAGCATCTATCTATCCAAGGAAGATTTGTTTTATATCTATCATCATTTCCTCTGCTAATTGTCGATTCGAAATGTTCCAAAACTAATTTAGTCTTTCGATTGCTTTTTGCTAAGATCTAATATACCCAACGAATCTAATTTCCTTAAATTCATCCGTAATTTTGTCATTTACATGTAACGACAGAACAAGAAGAGAACTGTCTAATTTAGTATCAGCAATTTTTTCCATTATTGTCCATCCCAGAATTGTCTATGCAGCTACTAATCCACATGTAATATGTTCAATTTTAAATCTACACTTTCTGAACTTCTTAATTCAGTTGAAATTTCATCGTACAATTTATTATTACGTTTAATATATACATTTAAAATATTAATAATAAATGATTTATGGATGGTAGACTCAAAACTAATAAATGTTAACCACTGATTTATATCACCATAAAATTTTGAAATACTTAATTTCGGCAATTTTATTTGTACACAATTCATTTGCTTCGATAATTCGATTTCTTATTTGTACACAATTCATTTGCAATTAATAGTTTGCAGACTATTAATTGCAGATTAAAACTACAGAAATCTGTAATCTGTCTAATTAATCTGTCTGTAGTTTTAATCTGTAATTAATTCATCTGTAGCTTTAATTTCAGCTTCAATATCTTCTTCCTTGTAAAGAGGTTGTAATTCATTATATATTTCTTTCAGGTTATCAAATTCAATCGTTAACATTTCAACTATCGACATTTATCTATTTCAACATTTATCTTTATCTACTACATTCTCTTTTAGTTCCGATTCTAATTCCAATACAATCTTAGTAACTGATGTTCTAGAAGCACCGCGTTTCTTTTTTAACACAATTTCTAGCCTTTGGGACCTAACGTCCGAGTAACTAGTGCTCGGTGCCACAGGTTATGGGTCCGAGAGTGCCAGAGATGCTTGTAGTGTTTCGGAATTCGCTTTCAACCGTAGGTCCCAGTTTAATATGACTGTAAAGCTTTGGACGTAGGGTTAACAACCCAACCCCGTAAAAATAAAACATCTGTTCGTAATCTGCCAACAGGCAGACAGCCATGGTCCAAAAAACATGGGCCGTAGTGCGGGGAGTAAATTAAGTTCTTGCCGTTACTATTTTCGTTATTGGCCATTTCAAAATTATAAGTATTTTATCAAGAAGTATATAAACTACATCCACGGTAGGGGTGCTAAAAATTTTCTTATAACTTTTGCACAAATAAAATTATTTATTTAATTTTTTTCTTAACTTTCAAATTCTATGAAATAACGGAAGATATTCCCAAAAATGGGGTTTGTAGTTAGTTAATTAAATTATATTTCTAAACATTTAATACTTCCAATGCTTTTGTAGCATTCAAATTATATTAGTATAAGGCTTTTCTTGATTTTATTCAACAAATGACGATTTACACTTACAGAGAGATACAAAAACGGTGTTTACCGGGTGTTGTTTCCTATTAGGATTGATTGTAAAATGAATGCAGGGAGTTTTGTTCATAGAAGACAACCTGAAGAAAAACATCAATAAGATATATTTAATCAAAACAGCACAGCACATATTACATATAAATCGCTTCTTCTTTCGCCATTTTCTTGAACACAACCGTGTCATCCACTTTCTTTTCTCGTCTCACTGTTGCCACTCCAGCACAGAGAAACTTACCTCTCATTACAGCTGCAGTCTGATCGTGCGCGCGACACCGGGCAACTCACACAAGGAAATAATAATAAAAGTGCGTAGGTTGAGAACAGCCACAGTTTTTAAATTGTTCTGTCGCGATATAAATTATATATATATATATATTTTCAACAATTGTACATCCTTTTCACAAAAATGGCATTATTTTCTACGTTTTTCAATTTTTAATACAAATTGCGGTGTGATATCTACATAAAAGTGCTGCGAGATATCTAAACAAAAGTTCTGAAAATCTGCAGTAACCAATATCCCATTGAACATGACACAGTAGAACATCACTAAAGGTACATCTTCCACATTGTATCCGCAATATCCCTTAAAAATGTGATGTTAGCGTAGATTAATTTAACAAAACAGCTTCGAAATCTATCAGAATCTAGATAAACTGAAGAAGAAAAATATACTCAAAAAATAGACTATTCAAAACACTAATTTAAAATGAAATGAGTTGATTTATTTATATTCTAGGCAATTATCATTATTATGAATTAAATACAATTAACCTGTTTTATACATACAGCTGTTATATTTATCATCAACCCGAAATTAATATAAATAGTAACACATGGCATGCCATATAGGCAAAGACAGATCAATTAACAAGCAACCAATAAAAATTTATAACAGATGTCCCTTTTGCATTCAATAGATAAATTATGAGACATAGTAGGATTTACAATTTACGTAGTTGTCTGATGGCCAATTGGCCAGCGCTCTGGCCTTTGATACCACAGGCTTTAGGTTCGAATTTTGGCGGTGGCATGGATGCTTATTAGTTATTTGAAATTCTCGTTAAATTGTAGTAATTAATAAAGTGTGCAAAAAAAATTATCGCAGAGCGACAAAACAAAACAATTAACATTCCCCAATGAAACTCATTTTTCACCATGACAAATGTCCTTGTATTAAGCCATATAGTTTCAGATTTAATTTTTAAATATGTGAGGTGAAGCATTGAGGTCCATCAAATAAAAATTAAATTTGAACATAGTCACTTATTTACAGAGGAGATTGTTTGGTTTGTCATTCTACTGTCATTTTGTGCACACTTTGGGTCAATAAGACCGGGATCTATTGTTTAACGTGGATTTCGAACTACTAACAAATATCCATGACACTGCAAGGATTTGAACCTAAAGCTTGTGGTATCAAAGACCAGAGCGCTTAGCATTATAAATTAACCAAGGGCCGTCAGGAGCTTATTATAGAGATGCTTAAAAACAATGGGGTCGGTCTCTTTTGATGCTAGTGATGGTAAGCTCAGCCGTCTTGATGATTTCGTCTTAAATGTTGGAAAGTCGTCCAGGGCATAGGGTCTCCGTCAGGTTCCTCTTTGCAGCACATTCTTCATTATCACTGCTTTCTCCCTCGAAGGCGTAGCCTGTCTCCTCACCGAAGATTTATAAAGATTCTCGCTTCTTTATTGCAACTCTTTTTTCGCTTCTTTCTAAAGGTATTTGTCTTTTTTTTCAATTTCAGATTGCATCTTTTGACTTTTGTTCTTGTCTTTTCAAACCACAGTTGATTCTAAATAATTGGTCAGCACTTTCTTCTAAAGAGCATCTCTCGGCTCTCATTTGTTTGGGGGAGATAATTTTTCCTCTCTCATAGGGTTGACCCACTGACATCACTTAATTCATCACTATTTTGCCTTCGCCTCACACTCCGGACAAAGTCTTTGATGAGGGTTAAATGTTGTCTTCTCACACTCAATGTCACAGAAATATTTCTTAATTGGGCAGTATAACAAGGCCCTCTACTGTAGCAAATACAATCTATGACTATAACTTTATCTTTACATGATGCTCCCCATCACTAAATAAGCCTTGATCATAAACGGAGTGATGCAGCCCAATATACTCTCAACCAGGTCGACGATAATTGTCTTTATTCCCAAGAAAATTCGTACCCTTATACTCAACGGAGAACAACACATCAACACATTTTGACTAGATGTCCACCACTCGATATCATTAATTCTGAATTAGAGTCTCTGTTAATTTTACTAGTGTGGGAGTTTAAGATCACTTAACAATAAACTAATCGAAGAAACAGTTACAGCACGTCAGGTTCATGTTTCTTTCTCATAAACACAAAAATGCGTTTCATTTTATTTTTTTCAATTCCTTCTATTAGCTCACACTCTCCCTATATATATCTTGTTCAAATTTTCAATCGTTCATAAAATACTTTTTATTCATTCACTCAAGTTCAAATACATGTTTTTTCAACTTGTAGTGGAGGACACTGGATGTTAATACAGTTTTTTTTAAATATTCATTCAGTAATTAATTTTAATTAAATAATTTTAGTTTTTTTTTAGATTTAAGTTACATGTATCTACCAATAGATGGCGCCAGATAAACTTAAAAAAATGAATGAAAATTATTTATAAAGGACTTTTTGCAATATAGTGAAAAAAAAGTAGGAATTGACTTTAAAAAATTTGTTTTTATATTACTTGTTTATCATGTATATATATATATATTTTTTTGTAATATTCGACTTAACTATTATAATATATTATGAAATAAAAAAGCTTTTTATACATAAAGCAACCAATATCAGAGATTTCTTGCATATTACATACAAAAATTTGTATCATATACAAAATAAAATTTATGTCGACAGGACACTAACTCTCGTACTCTGCAATTCTGGTGGTTTCATTTGCTTAAGTCTTTCAGTGAAAAATATTAACATTAAATTTTAATTTTTTTTTATTGATAAATAATGTGATATACTGAAAATTTAGGAAAAATTGGTTGCGAAATGTGATTTCTTACTTATGAGGCATGTGGTTGCTCGTTTTTGCTGCGTGGCATTAAATACCATACTACTCAAAAGCTTTTAACTCGATATTCCTAGCATTAAACTACGCAAGCGTGATAAGAGTGTTGTAAATTTGAATATTTTGTCGAAATGAGTGTAAATTTTCTCTTCATTGAATAAATTTTTTAAGGTGTGCGTTTCGTTTCAATATATGGATATGGGATTTGCTTTCCAGAAAAAAACATGTTAAATAAAAAAAAAATTTCAGCCCACAATTTTGCATTTTATCAGTTTTTAGCATTTTCGATCTAATTAGGGTAATTCCTTTATTAATTTTCATAATCAGGGGGCCTGTTGGCCGAGTGACTAGCTTTCTGGCCCTCGATGCCATGGATGTTTGTAGTGATTCGGAATTCACTTTAAACAGTAAGTCCCAGTCTAACATGACTGTTGGGCGTAGGGAGGACAACCCTACCCGTAAAAAGAAAACATCTCCTTTCTCGAAATCTGCCAATAGATAAATGCCTTGATCCACCAAGAGGCTGTTGTGCCAGTGAAGAAGAAGACTTTTCATAAACATCTTCATAAATATTTAAAAAAGTACTTGTCTGTATTTCATAGACTATAGAGGTATTGAGAAATAAGGCTTTGGCAGAGAATATCCTCTTTAGATATTTTTTTTGTGTTTCATGCGAACTTAATAGTTGTATTTTAATCTTAATTACGAATATTTTTTCATTAATATTTAAATTGTTTGACAAGAATATGCAGCAATGTATTAAAGAAAGGAAATGTCTCCTTTTCAAAGAACTTTTTAAAAAAATTTATAAAATATATTTTTTTCATTTGAAGCTTTAGGTAAATATTTTAACATCTTTCACTCAAGAAGCTTTGAACTGTAGTCTTTAGCCAAGTATAAACGTTTTATGAGTATCTCGAAAAATTTATACTTGAAAACATTTGAAACCTTGTTAAGTGAGATCCGTAGTGGTCTTAGGAATAGCACACTGGATTTTCTGTATAAATGGGGTCTGATTAGAAACTCAAGAAACGATGGCAAACCGAAAATTCTCGTGTTTATTCAGTAAACGAGCACGATAAATAAGTTAATCAGATAGCTTTCCGATACACTTAATAATATAATACAATAATATTAAGATACATCAATACATAATCTTATGTTTTTTACGGTTATACCTATAACTGGAGTTTTAAAATCTTACAAAGAGTTTTTTATTCGTAAAGTATTTTATTTCACTGCCTCACACTATAATGTATATGTAGGTTTAACATATTTTTTCAGAAATTTCATTCATAATCCAATTTTTAATCTTGATCATGAATTTCAAAATAATTTTATTCTTTATTAAGGGTGTTTATATGAAGCGTACTTAAATGTTATAATCTTCATTTTTTCAATTTTAAGTCTATTTTGTACAACTAAATATCATTACTCAAAAAATTAAATAATACAAATACTTTTACTGCAAAATAGGTTATATTAGTATTTACTCATTCTGTAGATATACGTTTTTAAAAGTTATTCGCATGACGTTAAAATCTCCTCGATTGCGCTGTTTTTATTATATTTTTTCAACAGTTATTGAAATGAAATACACAGTAATTCAAAGAAAAAAAAATATAACAGTTTATTCAAAGTTCTATTAATAATAATATGAAATTTAAAAATGAATTGTTGCTTAATTAGTAAATTAATTACATTTATACTTTCACATTTAATTATAATTAAAAACAAATTATGTAATTATTACTATTAATCGCCTTCTAAATATAAGTTATATTATTAGTAACATTATATGTTATATCTTTGCTAAATACACGATCGTAAATTTTATTTTCGGAAATTAGTTATAAAACTAATTCAAATTTTACTTTAAATATAAGATATGTGTAAGAAAAAAGAGCTGCTAATGTTATATACAGCTAATAATTTAATAGTAATCTGGATTTATAACGAATTGTTAAAAAAATTATATTTTAGATGCATACCCACGCATAATTTTTTAGATAAATTATTATATATTGCATTTTATGTTTTTAATTACACTTTTAACATTTTCTTTTAGGTATGCTTACACAGACACATTAAATCTTAATTCTGTCGAAGATGCAATGCTAACAGCTTATGCCGCCAAAAAGTACCTACTGCCCCATCTTCTAAGAGAGTGCTTTGTCTTCATAGAAGCCCACGTGTCACCGAAGAACGTCTGTCAAGTCTACGAGTTCGCCACCGTCTTAGAAGCGCACCATCTGATATACGAGTGTCTCAACATCATCGACAGACAAACCCATCATGTCCTCACATGCACCACATTCCCATCCGTATCAGTCAGTACCTTAGAAACCATAGTCGGCAGGCCATACTTGAACATTTACTCAGAGTTTTCTCTGTACTCAGCTGTCCATCTGTGGGCTGAGGAGGAATGCAAGAGAAGAAATGTCGAGATTGAGATGGAGAACTTGAGGATAGTTCTGGACACTGTCTTGCCCCATGTACGGTTTCTCGCCATGACAGCTGAAGAGTTTTGCAAGGGCCCAGCCAAGAATGGACTCCTTTCGAAAGATGAGTGTTACGCCATATTCATGAACCTGGCCATACCAGGTATCGTACCAATGCCCAAAGGACTATCATCAGACATGACCAAAAGAACTGTCCCACCTGATTTCTTCATGGCTTCTCGTTTCAAGCCTACAGGCTTCCATTCTCCAGTGAGACCTGTCAGGGTTTGTGGGATCCGGTTCACCGTAATCAACCATGATATCTTCCTGGTGGGTGTCGGATTTCCAGTCCGGTTGGACACGAATTTCTTTTCTGTCCGGCAACCGAAATACGACGGCAACCTCCGGTTCTTGTACAAGATACAAGAAGACAAAATCGAGAGGGAGGATATGGCCGTCAGCTTCAGTCTTGCCAGAGACAAAGACGTCAGGTTGAGGCTCAGAAAGACTTACTACGTGAGGAAAGGTATTGAATGCGAGTTGGAATTGCACGTCAATTCGATGTTGGCAGAAGATGTAGTCATACCAAACATGAGGAATAGGAAAAAGGACGACACAGTTGATGGCATCACTTTTCATTTTCATCAATTCAACAGAGGTCAAGCCAACAATGCTTCAGAAATCATGGAATTTTCAGAAATCTATTACTACTTTTGACTGTTGCTTTTTATTAATGCATTCATCAAATATCTTTCTCTTTTAACGGAAAGACTAAACTTTTCAGGTGATGTTTAAGTCAAGTTGAAAGCAACGTGTTTGAAATTTGCATTCGTAAAAGCTATATCACTGGTGTGGATGGTAAAAATAAAGTGTTGGAAAAGTTGTTTCATCATCTGTGATTTGCTGATTCTCCAGTTGCACATTGTTGTACAATGAATTAACATTTTCAACGAAGAAAATTTTACATTTTTTTAGAATTGTTTATACATAAAGTTCATTGAAATATTAATCTCATAATTCTATTTCAATTTCTCGCATCACTACAAAATATATATTCTAAAACTTATCATTAATTAGCTATAAATAACAAAAATTTGTAAAAGTGAATTTGTAAAAAAAGTGTTTTAATATTTGCTTCCATTCTAGAGGAGTATTATTTGAATAATTTCATGTGTACAGATTTGAAGAAGTATTTGTGTACTATGCGCTTTATATTAAGTGTAGAAATCCAGATTTTTTTTTCACTTAGTATGTTACTCATTATCGATACATATTTGACACTACTATCTTTAAAATGAATCAATATAATAATTATAACTTGTAATAATTTGTTTTTATTTTTCTAATCCAAGGATTTATTGATGGAATTATATAATTCTCCATCGTAGTAAGAGTGGCGTAAAATATTTCTGTAATGATATATATCAATATTTAAAAAATCTGTTTTTTTATTCATATAGTATTTTTATTTAAAGTAAAATAAATTACAAAACTTTTTTTGGTAAACTTGGACAAATATTCATATTTTTACCATACATTGATTTGGTAAATTTGGACAAGTAATTATGTTTTTACCAATCTAAAAATACATTAATTTGGTAAATTTGGACAAATAATTTTTTTTTTTTTGTTTTTACAAATAATCTAAACATAGGTTTATTTAATAATTTGAATGATGATTTACAGGTTTCAATAAATATAGCATCTCTTACCAATAGTTTTAAGAAATTTTATGTATTTTACAATTTATATGAATATTCTGTTATTATATTAAAACTATTATTATTTACACAAAAGGTACAAAAAATTTTCCGAATTTTGAACCCTCACAATGAATATTTTAAAATATTTCTTCAGAACTTGTTATTTGTTTATTATAGTACAAAAATATAGCTTTTTATTTTAGCTGTGCATTATTGATATGTTAATTTGAAATTATATTTTATCATTATATATGAAATTATATAATTATTATTATTATATGAAATTATATGTAATTATATTTTTTAAGTAACCTGTCCCTTTAATCCATATTGAGACATTTAGGATTGTCATTTGAGTTGGAATCAAATACAAAGCTTTCAGCAAAAGTTTATATTATTCTTTTAAACTACATAATACACATATAATATAATAAATCCTTTCATATTTTAAATATAAAGGGATCATATTTAACTGAAATCAATATTAACTCATTCTTACCAGATTTGTATTGTATATCATGCTAAAAAAAAGAAATATAATAATGCGAAGATTTCTTAAGATAATTAACTCGATACATAATATATCGATATATAATAATAAAAGAAAAATAGGTATATAAGAATGCAAAGATTTCTTTAAGATAATTGCTTAACTATTTATGCTGTAATTGATGCAAATTTAATCTATTCTATTTGAAATTGTAAATAAAAGATATTATAAATTTCAACTCAAGAAGCCATAAACTTAATATGCACCTCATACTTTATTACGTATATTTTGAAGTATACATTCATGTATATTTAAAGAATCATTTACTGTTTGGATTTGAAATTTGTACAATTCGTGTTAATAAAATGCTTTTAAACTACAGTAGTAATTTTATTTCACATTTCAGTTAATATATTTTTTTATTCTCAGATTTATAAATATTACTTTACATTAATTAAAGTTCCTGATTATAATATGGGGGCCCGATAGCCGAGTGACTAGCTCTCTGGCTTCAGGTGTCAAGTTTCGGGCCTGAGTCCCAGCGATGTCATGGATGCTTGTAGTGGTTCAGAATCTGCTTTAAGGGCAGGTCCCTGTTCTAATATGACTATATAGCATTAAGTTGACAACTCTACCCCGCAAAAAAAATAACCATCTCATGCTTGGGAATCTGCCAGTCGGAAGGCACCATGGCACCATCTCATGCTTGGCCCACCATGGGGCTGTAGCGGCAATGAAGAAGAAGATTATAATATATTCATGCTATTTGGACAAATAAGCAAGATTTATATTTTAAATGGATAAGTATTTAAATATATTTTAAGAGATTATCAGCATTTTTTTTATCCATAAAGAAATTATAAATTAAGTCTCTAAACAATATTAAAAAAAAGTTATTAGCTCTCTGGCGCTCGTTGCCACAGGTTTCGTTTTCGAGTCAATTTGTTGTCATGGATGTTCGTAGTGAATCTGTATCCTCTTTAAACTATAGGTCCAAGTCTAATATTACTATAGAACGTAGAGCTGACAACCCCACCCTGTAAAAAGAAAACTTCTCCGGTCTGGAAATCTGCCAGAAGGTATACGGCCATGGCCCACCTTGGGGCTGTTGCACCAATGAAGGAGAAAGAATATGAAAGATGAAACATTCAAATGAAATTTATATGAAAGATGGGACATTCAAACCCACAGTTCAATTGCCCGTCGCTTATGAAGTTTAAATATTATATTCAAATACATATTGTATGTTTTAAAAAATACAATATGGTAGCATTAATGTAACCACTTCTTATTTTGACGTTAGCTCTAAAATAGAAGAGATAATCAGTGATTTCGTCGATATGTAAAGTGTGTTATAAGTATTTGAAAAACATTTCAGTTGTTGTTTTCATATAGAAAAAGAGTGATTTATCAGATGTACAAAAAGAAATGATTATTGGCTTTCATGTCAAAAGAAGCGACATTTCAGAAACTAAGAGTTTGTGAACTGTTAGCGTGCTGTTGTCGCAAAAGCATATCGTTCAGGATAAAATGGCACTACAGAAAAGAAAAGTCGTGGAAATTGTGGTGTTTTACGAAGTCTATATTAAAGACTGGAACGATGATTGCGGCAGTGAGTTTTGGTGAATCCATTAAACAGTTACAGTGGAACAAATTGAAGCCCAAAATAACCAGAGATGTAACTCATACGTATCCAGAACAACAGTTCAGCGATAGTTGTTGGGTATATGGTTTCGCAAAAATGTTGATACTAGTACTAATGACTGAGCTACGGCGAAAGAGGACAGCATTTGCACATTAGTACTGACACTCTCATTTTTTTCTTCATTGAAAGGATGGATTTGTGTTGGCGTATACAAAGAAAAACTTCAGAAAACAAGAACTCTTCAGCTATTTGTCGACGATTATATTCTGGTGAATCTGGTTATGGACTTGGGAATGATTACGTTATATTTATTGGATGCATTCATCATTGTAGGACAATATAGATCCATTTAAGGATGTTTAAATCCTTGATGATCATGTGCATCAATATATTCAGACTATTTTTCTTCGACATGATAGCCTGTTCCATCACATGAGTGTTTGTGAATGGTTAGAAGAGCACAAGAAAAAACTTAACTGTACCTCCTAGAATCCATATTCCACAGACTTAAACATAATCGAACAAGTATAGGACCTGATCTATCAGACTATTCGTTTTATGGATACTCTAACTCCCACCTTTCAACTACTTATTAACATTTTGCAGCACTTTATTGAGCCTCTCCCACTCCATCGCTCCATCAGGATATCACAGGTTCACATTAATACGACTCAATTTTATATTGCAGTAGTCTGATGATTAACTCATTAGACTTGCGACTCAATTTTATATTGCTGTAGTCTGATGATTAATTCATTAGACTTGCGAACTGGATGAATTCAGCTCGAAAGCCGAGGTGAAAATTGCAGTACCTATAATGGTGATGGTCACGATGGTAAAGTACACGACAGGAATTCCCACCATTGGGTTCGAGAAGGATATAAATCTTCCAAGATGCTACCCATGGCAGTGTTCGTTCCAAATCATGATACACAGAAATTGAATGTATTTCCAAAAGACATTTCTGAATCTTACATATTTACCATATCAGTGACGAATCTCAAATCAAAATGGTCCACCTTCAGAAAACCGTAATATAAATACATTTTTCTTTGATGTTGACAGAATTAATCACAGTTTCTCAAATAATAAACTTTGCTAACACAGAGTACTATTACGTTCATTGGTTAAAAATATAAATTTTAAATTCATGAATAACTAATATCCAAAATTGTAGTTTACAATATAATTTTTAAAAAAAACCTTATTTCTGAAATTAATTTAAATTAATTAAATTTTTAATTATATAAATTAAGTACAATCATAATATTATTTATAATCGATATTATTTTAAAAAAATTATTTCTCTTTTCAAATACAATCAGATATACGCAAGATATATTCAATGATATTAAAAGCATAAAAGTATTTTATTTATCAAAGTCTCCAAATTTCATTAACTGCTGTTTGTTTCAGCTTTAAGCATCATTGATAATTTATTTACAACTACAATAATTTATCCGCTTGTCATATATTCGTTTGGTTTATTTCATTCCTTAGATCAGCCTAGTGATTGGCCAGTAAAAAATAATCATTCGAATTAAAATCGAATTATGTGCGGTTTATTATTTTGATCAATGTTGTGTTTTTTTTATTTAAGAATTAACTAGCGTACAGGGTACCTGGCGGTTGAGTGACTAGTGCTCTGGCACTCGGTGACATAGGGTTCGAGTCTTCTCCTTCATTTTTTATTTAAGAATTAACTAGCGTACAGGGTACCTGGCGGTT
>BPLQ01013497.1:0-26835 GCA_021605075.1 Caerostris darwini
ATAAGACAAGACAAGACAAGATACTAAATACAAAAATACTAAATCAGCAATATTAAAATTAAGTTAAATTTTCAGTTATAAAAGAATTGTAACATTTCAATCAAGAAATTTCATAAAAAAGTGTAATGATGTAAAACACAAGTAGTTCTCGATAATTCGTGTAAAATAAACTGTCATGAATTGCTGAAAACTCTGACTAAGCACATTTTTATCACAAAATGAATATTCACAATATTTTAAGAAAGTAAAAATAATAAATAGCAGAGTTAATAAAACTGTCAATGAAAATTCACTTCTAATAAAATCATATTTATATAATTTAATTGTAAACAAGTAATATAAATTTTTTTTTTTAAAGTCAATTCCTACTTTTTTTTCACTCTATTGCAGAAAGTCCTTTATAAATAATTTTCATTCATTTTTAAAGTTTATTATGCACCATCTATTGGGTATATATATATATGCAACGTAAATCTAAAAAAAACTAAAATTAATTAATTAAATTTAATTACTGAATTAATATTTGAAAAAGTGCATTAACATCAAGTGCCATCCACTACAAGTTAAAAAAAATGCATTTGAACTTGAGTGGATGAATAAAAAGTATTTTATGAACGATTGAAAATTTGAACAAGATATATATAGGGAGAGTGTGAACTAATAGTAGGAATTGAAAAAAGAAGTCTATATTATTTATTTCTTATTTTTTTGCAGTGTTGGCTAGTCTTGAGTAAGGACCCACCATGCACTCCCACGAAAAACTGTAACCTTGAATTGAAGGTTAATAGATCTTTCTTTCAAGGACGTGTTGACCCCTATATCAGACTTTGGTTTTGCACGATTTTCTAGCCTCCCCTTCCCCCCGTTCGATCTCGAAGGAGAGAAAGGACAGTAGAGTGGATAGTTCCACGAAGTACGGAAACCTTTAAACGAATTGGCTTTTAAGATGATTTTGTAAATATTTTTTTTATAGTTTTTTGTGTGCTATGTGTTGCAATTGTGCAGTGTTGTCTTATCAAATTTTAATAAATATGACAGCTAAACATCGTTTTACATCTTGTAAGCTTTTTGAAAACAAGACATCCGCTGTCAACCATCTAATAGATGCTCTATATGACGGAGAATATCTAATACTGGCATGCCTTTTGCTTGTGAAATAATATTTGCTTCTATAACATAATTATATTCTAGGACATATGTAGGGCCCGAGACTAGCAATACTTCTTATTACTGACAAAACCCAGACCAAATTGTAATAATAGAATTGAGCGCGTATAGGGGTTGCCAGTTTGAAGTCAAGATGCTTGTCACGTGACGGGTGTATACCTCAGCACCTCTTTTGGTTTTATTTCAATTGATTTTTATGCAATTCTTCTCTTTGTTTACTTTCAAAGTACAGCTAATTTTATTCTTTTCACAGATAAGTAGGAATTTATTTATTTATCATATTGAATGAATATCGAATGTTTTAAAAGCAATTTTAATCAGTATATAGAATTCATATTTGATTTATATCGCAGCTTGTATTATTAGGTAGCGTGTTATATCGATCATTTTTATTTTGATGAATAGTTATAATATCCATAAAATAGTCATTTAAACCAATTTAGTATTTCTATTTGGCATACATTTAGGGGATTTGAAGCTTAACATGAGCGGTAGTTGGTTGGTGATTTTTTTTTTTTTTTTTTTTTTTGGAGGCTATCTATAATATTGGAGAGAAGTGTAAAACAAAATCCAAATATGCCACGAATTTTAAAACAAATGCATCATTTTTTGTAAACTAAATAAATGTAAACTTAATGTTCCTAAATATTTGTCGCTCCGTCAACAAATGAAACAATTTTTTATACTTTGCACACTTTAAGGTAATTATGCATATTATCAATTATTACATATTTGAACAATTTATAAAATGCATTTTATTGTTAATGTTTGTGAGGAGATAGAATGCGTAGTTGCATACTTTTTATTATAAAATATATGTATATTAATACAAACATATATATATATATATATATATATATATATAAGTGATAAAAGACAATTATTTTTTTAGTGCTTTTGCACAAACATGAAAAAAAGGATCCAAGTGCGATGTAGAGCGAAATCTAGTACAAAAAGGATGAGATGTTGGCCTCAAAATTCTGATTCTTTGGAAAAAGAGTACTTTCTATGGTACTGAGCGTCCTGATCGCCAACTGGCTAGCGCTCAGGCCTTTGGTACCACGGGCTCAGGGTCTGATGGCCGAGTGGCTAATTCTCTGGCGCTCGGTACCACAGGTTTCGGGTTCGAATCCCGACAGTACCATGGATGTTACCATGGACTTCACAAGTTACCTTTAATTCTCACATGTGATGGTATCCACTAGAATACAATTTGCTTGACTTTAGTTCTTAAATATTTGATACCTTTCTTAATTTAAATTATTTTTGGGGTTTCAATGTGAGGATTTAACGAGACAGCTTGTGTGGCTGCTCTGAAATCTACGAATATTACCACTTTAGATCAGCAATCATTACTTACTCTGATTTTTAAATTATTTATTGCTAAACAAATATTGTAATTAAAGGAATTTAAAATTCTTTTTTTCCGAACAATATAACGACTATTTTATTGTTATTTGTAGAATTTTTATTTGTAGTAAATAAGAACAGAAATATACCTTCTTTTAAATAATTATTCCAATAAATTATTGATTATTCCGAGATTGTTTTTGTAACGTATGTCAACCACTGACACAGAATATAAACAATTTTTATGATGTTGCCTGTGATAAAAATACGAAATAAAACGATTATTATTATACGAGAAACGATTTTTTCACGTCAATAACTTATATTTGATTATCAAATAATTATTTTCTCTTTAATGCTGTTGACATACTGAGTAAGGTTTAGGCGGTAACCATTGTTTAAATTCGTGCGAAAAAAATACTACTTTTTATTTAGAACGTTAATTCACAGCAAAAATGCAGCTCGAACGCATTAAATTTTTCTGTATTTTTATGATACTTCTTTATAATGCTGTTAACATAGTTAAGGTTTTGTGGCAACCGTTATTTGATTTTGGTGGGAAAATGTAACTTTTTAATGTTAGAACATTAGCTCGCGGAAGAAAACGGCTCATATATTGAAAACATTTTTGTGGTTTTGTGATGTTGTTCTTGTTTTCTTCATTTAGTTAATATGGCTATACAAGGCAATAAAAAGATCATTTGCCAACAAACCATATTTATCAGAATAAAGTGTAAATTATTCTCTGATACTTTTTTTTCTTTTTGATTAATATTGTTTTATCATTCGAATTCGGCATCATAAACAAAACGATATTTTTTTTTGACATAATAGAAAAAAAATTGGCGTATTAGCGAATAACTATTGAGTAATTTTATCATAATAGCGATTATTTCCGCAATGATACATTTTTGTTAATTAGCAAAACAAAATTTCGCGTAATAATTCGGCGTAAAGCAAATCATTAAAAATTTGCCACGATTGTAGTAAAATTTTGGCCATAAAGAGATTTAATTTGGCATAAAGGATAAAACAAAAGAATAATTTAATTTGTTTAAAGAATAAAACAGGATCAATAGTTCCTTTGTTTTTGTCCTTTACAAAAATTGTACATGCATATTTTGATGAAATGCCTAGATCAGGGGTGGCTAACCCACGGCCCGCCTTGAACATTTTTCCGGCCAATGAGACTTATCACGCTTTTACAAAATATATTTATTTTATAATGGCCAAAGTAGTGAAAACTAATGTAATAAAAAAAAGTATTATGTGTATCCCTATATTCAAAAATAAACCGTCGAAATGATGAGAAAAAATTAACTTTGATTTTAAAATAATATTCTTGCGAATATATGACACACTGTTTTATTTATGTGTTCACAGAATAATTAAATTATATTCTGCGAACTCATGATGCGAGCATCTTGGAACGTCTAATATAACAGGTTGTAATATGAATATAAAAATGTCTATAGTGGGTCTAAATCTAATATGGGGATATATAATTTTATATGCGATCCACGGAGTTACGATGTTTTTCCAAAAGGTCCCGAAGATCATTTGGGTTGGCCACCCCTGCTTTATATGCACCATAATAATGGCACCTGCACCTGGTCCTAATTGTACCACGTTTTTAAATTTATTTTAAAAAATGTTTATTTTAAAAATTCATTTTCTTTATTTATTATTTTTTGTTTTCAGACTTTTATTTTTATGCAGATTTATTATTTTAATAGCCAACTAACATTAATTATGCAGCCACTCTATTTTAATTCAGCAATTAAATATTAATTCTGATGAGGAGGTTAAATAACACGTCTCTAGTCGATACGTCAGTTGCTCATTGCGTTGGGGTCGCCGTAACCCTGGTTCGAATCTGAGTCGAGGCAAATATTTTTTGTCCTTCGATTTTCCCAATTTTTTTGAGGAAAACGATACTATATATTATTTCAGTATTAAAAATCAAAGTGCATTACTTCTTAAACATGAAATAAATTTGTAGATGTTTTTAATTTGTGTTAATAATTAGCAATTGTAGTAGATGTGTCGTTGTTTCTTTGGGTGTGGTCAAAACGAGTCCCATTTCTAATAACAGATTTATTGTGAAGCACACAAATATCACAATTATAATAAAAAAATGAACAATATTTAACTCACAGCATGTATATTTAAGGAACATTCAATTAGATATTTAGTGGAAAGATTCCACTTTTAGCTCTCGGGATGAGAGATTGTCATTCAGTGCCAGTTGCACCATGCGTCTTCTTCGGCGGAAGGTTCAATGTCAACTGAACTTTTCACGGGGACGCCGCAAGGGGCGCTCTTGTAGTGCGTAGGAGGAACCACTGTTACACAATTAAAATTTTACTTTTATTACTTCCTGGTTACTATCTATTCTTGGTTATATCTGCTGAAATTAAAAATCAATGGAAGTATTGTACCATTCAAAGAAAAGTAATCGTTCAGACTCAACCTGAAAAAAAATGCTGTGACGCTTTCAGTTAGAATGTGAATAGTAGCTCCCTCGGACATTGCTTTGCATTTAAAACGTTCTAAAAATTTAGTTCAAGTATTGGGGAGCTAATATACAAATGATTTGAATTAATTTCTGCATTCGTGCACATTACAACACTGTTCAAATACTTATAACATGATCAAAACATGTCAAGGTTAATGATAAACGCCAAGATTCTTCAAACCCCGGGTCAGTTCAACACCACCTAGATAGAGAGATCTAGGAGCTGTTGATCAGCTGCAGGCCCAACATGAAATTGTAAGTTTTTTTTTTTTAAGATTAAGATTGATATGTATTAATTTATCTATTTATTTTGAAATGTAATGCATGATCTTTAAGTTTACTAGGCCAGGAAGAAAAGCAATTAGTACAATCACATTTATTATATACATACAGTATGATAAGAGGAGGATGAAAATTAAATTTACAAGTAATTTTGAGCTATAGATCATACAAAACCCCATGTTGTTTAAATAGATGCCGCCTCTGGTGAACAATAACAGTTCTAATCCACTTGGATATGAAGTCGAAAAGATTTTGAATAGCAGATATGATCACAGCAATCCATACATTTTCAATTCTATACTATGTTCATAAATCGTATTGACTGGTTTGTCTCTCGGCAACCGATGGTAGTCATTCTCAAACAGCAATAGATTTGGGGAACACTCATCTAGCCACCGAATATCAAGAAGAACAGGACATAACGTGCTACATGTGATTGAGCATTGTTCTATTAACAAGTAGTAAGATAGAAGTCTCAAAGGTAGGGCGCAATCAAGGGTGCTTATCAAAAATATAACAGCGTCTGTCCAAGATATGCGATTTTGAAGTGATGAAGATCGACTAAAGAGGTTACAATGTTCTTGCCCTATATGCCACCCTATACGCCCATGAAGAACTGAGATTCTTCTGAGAAACGGGAAAAAGTCATCGCTTGAAATATCATTGTTCATAATTAATTGGAATTATACTTTAAACACCCCATTCTCGTATGTGAGAAGACTGGGTTTAATTTCCCAGGAGGTTGAGGCTCATTCTTTGAAGATTAGCGTGAACCCCTCCTCTGGTTTTTTAAATGTTTCCTTTCATACTGAACTGATGACAGAGGTAAATAAACAAACACAGATTCCGGTCTACTTGCAGCTGATGGAAGACTATGAGACTATGGCTTGCAGCTGATGGAGACTATGGCTTGATGCTCTCCGTTTATTTACTGATAGTAGCAAATGGCAGTACTGACAGTGGAATTTTTATTACAACTTCAAATAATACTTCTTTTCCCAACAAGTTCAAAAACGTCGACCACTGCTTGGTTTTCCGTTCTGAACTCACCACGGTCGAGAGCGGTCTGATCTTTTTAAAATCAGCAGAGAATCTTGAATTCATGGACATTTGGATTCTAACTGATAGTCGCTCCTCCATTCAATACCTTTCTAACTGGATGACTGTGGGGGAAAGACTTTTGTATCTATCTTAAAGGAAATCTAAGTGCTTTCACTATCATATTGCATACATTTTCATGGGTCCCTTCTCACGTCGGTCTGAGGGGAAGTGAGGAAGCTGATTTTCTTGCAAAATCTTCTTGAGCTGATGACGATTACCATGCCTTGACTTTTAGGGAAATATTCACCTTAAGGACTGTGGCCAACAAACTGTGGGCTATCCCACCTATTCATAGCTGATACTTCAGAAAGAAACCTGGTGATGCTTTTGCTTTAAAAGGCAACAGAGAAATACGGACTGCCTTCTCTCGCTTTACCTCTGGTCATATTCGATTCTTGTCCTTCAACAATGAAAGCCAAGGTTTTTCCTATCTGTGCCAAATCTATGCCTACAGTGCCTCTCTCGAGCACTTTCTGGACTGTGTGAACTTCACCAGGGTGGAGGCTGAGGCAAAACCTCTTCTTTTCTTCGACTTCCTGGATGTTCACAGACTCATGAAGCTGGTCCAGCTGTGCTAGACCAGCTTGGATTAGTAGCAACAACAATATACCTTAAATCATACCATTTATGTTATTTAAATATGCATGTCACATGTTTTTACAGGGTTTAAAATAAAAAACTGAAAAAACATTATTGCCCGAAAACATTATAAGAATGCGTTTATTGTGCAAAACACGTATTAAGAATCATTCATTCAAATGTGCATAATTTATTTCCATTTTTACTAAAATTACAAACCATTTAGACCGTTTTAGCTATAGGCTTACAAGCATTTTTCCGCCATCTTTGGTATAGGACAGTTTAAAACAAATAGAGTTACTCTAGTTATAAAGTCTATAACGCATGTAGGCAAAAAATGGCTTACAATCGTGGACATTTCCACGAAGTAGTTTCTTGATGGTCTGTAAATCGGGCTGGGATATTTCGAAGCGACAGCTGAATAAAGAGAATCTACTACCCTGTAAATTTTTGGCGACACAACTTTATCATATACCCTGGCAAAAGTTTTTAACTGTTTGAAATATTTAGGGCCGTAGTCTTCCATTATAGAAGGATTTAGTGTAGGAAGCATTTCATCTATTCTTGCGACAGCCAATTCAGTATCCGTCATCGGTGTACTGCAATAAAAAATAAACCAATTTAAATATAGTTTGTTAATGGCAAGGAAATTATTGCATTTCAAATCGTGTATTGCAATATTATAAATTACAGATATTTTACTTTTCTTTCTTTTTTGCATTTTAAGTTGTAATTTTAATCTAGCCTAAAATCTAGGGTAGATAATCTTTTAGAAAATAAAATCGTAGCACATTGAGTATTGTAATTAATTATTCCATTGTAATTACTCACAACCAAATCCCGGTAAAAATTCTTCCAGGAAATATATCATGTATCTTTATCCAATAACCAATCCAAAATCTTGATGTTACTTCGCAAATGATTCAATTGTCAAATTGCAATGAAATCAACTAAATTGAATTTTGGGACTTGAATGCAGCTTTGAATTTCTTTTGGGGGGGAGGGGGAGGGTAACTTTGAATTTTGGGGCTTGATGGCCGACTGATTAGCTCTCTGGCGCTCTGTGCCACAGGTTTCGGGTTCCAGTCCCAGTGGAACAATGGATATTTGTAGTGGTTCGGAATACACTTTAAGCCGTAGGTCTCTGTCTAATAACTATAAGGGCTGACAACGTAAGCCGATAACCCTATCCCGTAAAAAGTCAGCGTCACATTGTCCAAGTCAGACTTCTACCTACGGGTGCTCCATAATAACAGAAGCTGCCTCCCTTTTTCTCATTCCATGAGACCACATGGATTTTGGACTTGGTCTAGATATAGCTGTTTACCAAATAGGATAAGAAACAACAACAAATTTGAAAAAAATTTTATCTTATTTTATATGTCTGTAAAATGTATAATTATATGTCAACTTAAGGGTGTTGCATTTTTATCTTTTGGTAATGTATATCATAATGTATACACAGAGTTGAGATTCCGTGAAATTGTGGAAAAATGTTGTAGAATGATTTGTTTGACATGAAATTCACAAATCAACAAAATCTTTGAAAGAGATAGTAAACACTGCCTCCAAAATAATCATATATAAATACATTAATACTATAGAAGTTAGATATTGGAATTTTTGTTTGATAGGGAGACTCATGTCTGGCGATCATAGTTAAGTAATTTGTAGAAATTTTTTAAAATGCGTCACAAGTTAAACTTTTTCAACGTCGATTCGATAGCAAGTCTTCTGTACTTTATACTTAATATAACAAAACCAGCTGTACGTTATATTGTATCTTCTTGATATATCGTGCTTAGGAATTTTCGTTTCCTTTATTAAGAAAAAAAATTGCATCATCTTTAAAAAAAAATCACCTGTTATATCGGCTTTTCAATATATCACGTTTTCTTTGTCTTCAAATGCGTGGCATACAGCGAAAAGCTATTGTGCGATTTTTTGTAAAAATATATTCCCATAATTTCAGAAAAAAAATCAATAAATCTAATGAAAATGATTTTAAAAAAATTAATTTTATATTAAAAAATGATAAATAAGTAAAAATAAATTAAAAATTTAATTTTTAATTAAGTCTAAATTAAAAATTTAATTAATTATTTATTTACTTTAAAATTAACAAAAAAAAATTAATTTCATTCTTTTTTTTTTATGTTTTATATAATTCGAAAGGACTAATTAGCTCTAACAATTCTTTTCATTTCTTTTAAAACTATGATACGTATTTTGTTTTACATTTTGTAATAATTAAAAGGTTACTATATTCTGCACCAAAAAATAATAATTTTTTCATAGTAGTACAAAATCTCAAAATCTCAAATTTCATAGTGGAGTTACTTCTTACTTTCTATATTATTTATTTTGTTTGTAAATGATAACAATGAACGCTAAATTAGTAAATATTTAATTACAAATGTTAGCCTTATTTTTCATAGTGTAAATACATTTTTTTTTTTGTTCACAAACTGAAACTCATAAAATACGAAAAAACCTTACCGAAATGGTTCCGGTTCTATGCCTATCACACGAAGCCCCCAAATATCCATCTCCCTTCTTAGGCACTCATTGAATCCTACAGCTGCAAACTTACTTACAATGTAGGGCGACAAGTGAGGTACACCTACTCTACCTGTAAATGACAACAGCACGTAAATATTCATTTACATATTTAAGCAATATTTGCTATAGTGTAAACATAATCTATTTGAAAACATATATTAAAACTCTTTGTAGATATTAATTTAAAAAACAAAACATCTCTTATAGGATTTCATTAAAAATCTATTAAAATAGTGTAACCGTCCTTCCTCCTACCCACTGGCAAGAGCGTCCCCTGTGACGTTCAGGAGAAATGGCCAGTAGGCCTCCAGACTCTCACCCGTGAGGAAGTACATTATTACTATACCACATCACTGTGCCTAGAGCTGAGTTGTCCCTATACAGTTTGGGAATGATGTGAGTGATAAGTCTGACTTTGCTCTTTGACGCTGTCATATGAGACCGGGACCTACGGCTTAAAGTGGATTCCGAACCACTACAAACATTCACGGCATTGACGGGACTCGAACCCGAAACCGTGGTATCGAGCGCTAGAGTGCTGGACACTCAGCCATTCAGACCACTCGAGAGGAAGTACAGCACAACTCGCTATTCTGTTTATAAATGTTTAGTTTATCATTACGAGAGAAAGTATTTTTTTAACACAACCCTGTGTAATAGTTTATCTACAGACTCTCACCAGGAGAGGAAGTACATTTCGAGTACCTGAGTATCGGATTTTCGAATTTAAAAGTGGAATCCTTCCACGAATCTATAAATATCTGTCTTAAAATGTGCTTTTCTTACACATACAATATGTATGTGTGTGGTGTTTGTGCGTGTGTAAATAAAACTGTGTGTTCTCCAACCTGTGCCTCAGGTATCTCAACCCAACCACACCCAGTACAATATGGTTATCCAATCTGCACACTACAACAGTTTGATAAAAAAAAACGTATTTAATCAATTTAAATTTAATACTCCATATCTGGACGATATTGAGCCTGCAGATCATCGCTGCTTTACAGTTTACATCGATTTGACTGACTAGAAAATGTTTTAAGAATTTATATCGATCAGTTAAGTGATATTTTGTTCATGGAGTTTTTCCCTACGATTTGTACACGGTTTTAACAATTTTGATGAAATTTTTTGTGTGTGTTTGAATATGTCCTTGGATAGCTTCACGATTAGTCCTGGTCGGTGGCGCTGCAATCGATATATCTTTATATATATAATTCTTCTGTACATGTATTTGTCGCTGAACTCTTCCTAAACGGCTGGGTCGATTTTGATGAATTTTTTTTGCGTGTGTTTGAGTGGGTCCCTGGATGGTTTACTCACAATCGTACTCGATAGGTGACGCTGCAATCGGATTTTGTACGCGTGTTTGCCACTGAACTCCTCCTAAACGGCTTGAACGAGTTTGACGAAATTTTTCTGTGTGTGTTTGACAAAACATGGAGAACGGTGCTTTTTTTTTTTTTTGCTACTTCCTTTGTTGTTTGTCGCCACCAGGTGGTGCTGCGGTATATCAACTCTTATACCATTCAACCAATAACTATGAAAATTGGTAATAATAGCATAGCATAGTAACGTAATAATAATAGCCTTTCATCTTATGCACCGTTCAAACGATATCCATGAAAATTAGTATGCACATATACTGGAACATGGAGAATGTATTCGCGATATGCAATTTTCTACAATGCACTTTCTTCTTCTTTTTTTTTTCAACGTATGCCTAGTAATTATACTAAAACTGTAATATTTTCACGGTATTAACTTACGATCTAATTAATATCTTTCCCAGTTGAATTTTTTTTCTTTTTGTGGGGTTCATTTTAGTTTGTCTTATATTTATGAAACTTGATATTATTCTTCAATTCCTACTATTAGTTCACGCTCTCCCTATATATATATCTTGCTCAAATTTTTAATCACTAATAAAATACTTTTTATCCATCCACTCAAGTTCAAATACATTTTTTTGAACTTGTAGTGGATGACACTGGATGTTAATATAGTTTTTTCAAATATTAATTCATTCATTAAATTTAGACTTTTTTAGATTTAAGTTGCATGTATTTAATAATAGATGGCGCCAGATGTAAGAGGAAAATTTCAACTTTATTTGTAAGGGACTTTTCTGCAATATAGTGAAAAAAAGTAGGAATTGACTTAAAAATTTTTTTTTTATATTTCTTGTTCTTAATATATAATTACATAGAGATTGAAAAAAAAAAAATGAGTCACCATATCAAATAAAAAAAATTGTCAATACTTACCACCTAAACTAGTGACATTTACGACTCTGCCCTGAGATTTTCTTAGTAAAGGAAGGAAAGTCTTTGCAACTCTTACTTGGCCAAGTACATTAACCTCCAGGCAATCTTTAAAGTCTTGAATGCTCGATATTTCAATAGACAGACCTTTGTAAACACCAGCATTGTTGACTACAGCCCACAGCTCTATTGAAACATAAGCAATATATTAGCATTAAAGCATTCATAAATAATCTGTTGTACGAAAAAATGTTTTATTGGAAGGGAAAAAATATTTTCTTCCTGCATGATTTAATACACACACACACAAAAAAATGTTTTGGAAAGAAATTATCAATCTCTTTCCGAATAATCAATTTATGCAATTCCGAATAAATGAAATTGAATCTGAATTCCAATATCTTTCAGAATGCTTCCTTCTTTAAAACAGCATCTTGAAAATAACAACTTAAATATTTTTTATTAATTTAGATAATATCAGTATTAAATGTCATGAAAATGTATCCTATGAATATTTCATATAAAAATAATTAAAAAAATCAGTGAAAAGGATTCAATATAAAACGTTAGAAACATTCTCTTTCAAATAAAACCGTAGTGAAAAATGCTTCATGAAGAATAATTACTGTAGCATTTTTTCCCACGAAAAGAGATCTAGCAATTTCGTTCCCAGGGAAAAGGAATATATATTCTTTAACAAGTGCATAATAACAACATGTTACTTAAATTTGACAGCAGATAATGATACATCATGAAATTAGCGATTGTCTGTTCGACCTTCACAGGTCGAAACAATTACAGATATGATATAGATTGCATAATGAGTTGCTGCGTCGTGATTGGTGATAGATCATGAGTTGAGGAAGTGTCCACTGCAATTAGAAGTGAGGTAAGTTGATCCCTCTTCCTCTTGACTGATTTTCTTCAAGGAAGGTTTTGGTAGAAGAAGGGAGAGTGTTCTGCGACGAGCCGACAAGAAGTGTTGTTTTTCTCTGTTTCTGTGAGGTGATTGAACAGGCCGGAGATTCCCCCTGTTTACAAAGTGAGCCCGTTGTTGTTTCGTGTATCACGCAGTGTGATAATTAAGGTCTGCCGCTGATCGGGTGCATTAGATTCGTCGTAGACTCGAGAACTCTGAAAATCTCCGATCTTGGAGTGAACTGCACTTGTGTATCGTTATATCTTTATTTTCCATATCTTATATTTTATGTAAATTGTATAATAACCCAGAGTTATGTCCTGAAAGAGGGCCCTCTTCTTGAAGCCGTTATTGGTCTAGTATGGGCCAAGACGTTACAATACAAATTTGTCTATTTCTCATTTACATTTAAAAAAATAATAATAAAAATAAGAAGAATTAAGAAAATTCTAAGAAAAAAAGTAAACAAAAAAAAAATCTAAATAATTTTTTTATTGCTTTTTGGATGGCAAATTCCATTCCTATGATCCAATCTTCTGCCTCTAAATGACAGAAGACATACCTCACAACCAATCGTGTGTCTATTGGCGGAAATACGGCAAATAAGGGTTATAAATATATATAGTGTATAGAGCTATCGTATGAGTCAAAACTGATATATTTGATGTTTAATATTAATTCATACATTTTTTTTATTAATTAAAATCCTGGTACAAACTAACCTGTTTAATGTCACTGTGTTATAATAATATATTCTTTAATATTATAATGATTATTTTTAACGATATTTTTCTAGGATATCTATAAAACCTTTCATAAATTCATTCATTTTCATTATTCTACAAAGTAAATTATCCTAAATTGATTATATGATGTGAATATAAACAAATTGATAATTTTAACGCGTTTTATGTTGTTATTTCTTATCCTAGTTGGTAAACAGTAACATCTAGACCAATCCATGAATCTGTGTGTTCTCATGGAAGGAGGGAAAGGGGAGGGCAGCTTCTATTGTGATTTAGCACCCGTAGGTAGAAGTCTGACTTGGCTCTGTGACGCTGACTTTTTACGGGGTAGGGTTGTCAGCTCTACGCCCAAATCTCTACAGTCATATTAGATCGACACCTATTGGGTTAGAATGGATTCCGAACCAACATCCAATTCGAACCCGAAACCTGTGGCACCGAGCACCAGAGCGCTAATCACTCGGCCAGCATTTTATAAAAAAAAGAACTAAATGATTTTTAGCACATCATAAAACGAAATTCCTTCTTAAGTATTTTAAAAGTGAAATCAGTTTACTTACTGCAATCCCCTAAATTTTCCTTGACGAATTCTGCTGCTTTTGCCACGCTCTCATCACTGGAGACATCCATTCCCAGAATTTTCAAGCGTTCCGAAGTTACCTTGTTGAGCTCCGTAGCTCCAGGACCCGAAGGGTTGAGGCAACTGGCGAAAACATGGAATCCTTCCGCATCCAGTTTTCTTGCGATTGCGTTCCCAAATCCTGTGTCGCAACCTAAAAAAAAAAAAAAAAAAAAAAAAAGGTATTTTACTAATAATAATATGAAACCCTTTTTTATTCAGCCTGCTAGGAAAAATTTTCTTTTCTCTCAACATCCATCAAGAGGTTTCGCTTTCCATAGTATTCCGCCGACCCATCTTAGATGGTAGGCAAGGTTTTAGACTCATTCACATCAATGCATTCGACCCGTTCATATTTTTTCGATTCGTTCAAACAGATCCGGCAGAAATACTAGACCTTAATGATCAAAAGTTCTCCTAGATTAGTACTCCAATCCAAACACTGTTTGGGCATAGTGAACTATGCAATCATCTATACGTCTGTGACTTATTTTATTGGCAAAGTGAGATCTGAGCCAAACTCGTTTGGCTATAATGTTTAAGTCAGTAATAATATTGGGCGTATGGGTATTCTCGAGTATGTGTATGTTTTTAAAAACATGTTATATACATATAACAAAATTGAGAACAATAAATGCCAAAATCTAAAATTAAAACGTTTTCTGTATTTTTTAAAATAAAGGGAAATATATTTGTACCTAATAAACAATATTAGATTAAAAATAAAAATTTAAATTATTACAATTAAATGTAAAATTAAATTAAATTTATCAAAAGGAGAATTTCAAATTGTAAATAAAATGATATTATATTATAGAGAGTAGATTGAAAATTTTTATCTTCTCAAATGATGTGAAATCGTTGTCCAACAAATAAAATATCATATTTAGTTCAAAACACGAATATCTCCAAATGTAGTACACTTATTTTACTTAACATGATGTCACCAAAATAATGCAATTTGATTGGAGGCTCTTTTGGGAATACGTTTGCTTTCTAAAGTCTAGTGCAGAAATGACTTAACGTCCAGTGAAGTTCCAGTTATTCCCACTAGATGGCGCTGACGACTGTTTACTTCCGAGCAGGAAAGAAGCCTGCAAATCTCTAGTTCTGTGCGCTTACGATTGAGATTGAATGTTAACTGTTATACACATGATACAATTGTATGAAAGTTTTACATTGAATATGTTGTTTGTTGTTTCTTATCCCACTTGGTTGGCCAAGCCCACGAGCTCATGATTGAAGGGGAAGGAAGCAGCTTCTGTTGTGATGGAGCACCCGTAGGTAGAAGCCTGACTTTTGCTCCGTGAGCGCTCTTACAGTCATAGGAGACCGGGACCTACGGCTTAAAGTGGATTCCGAACCACTACAAACATCCATGGCACCGCCGGGATTCGAACCCGAAACCTGTGGCACCGAGCACCAGAGCGCTAGACACTCGGCCATTCAGGTCCCAAATTTGCCAACGGCACGCGATGTTCCCAGGTGGTCACCCACCCAAGTACTGACCGCGTCCAATGATGCTTGACTTCGGTGATCTAACGAGAACCAGTATATTCAGTATGGTATGGCCGTTGGCTTTTCATTGAATATAAATGCACAAAGCTTATGTAGGTTTTTTAAGCCTAAAAATATGTATTAATACTATTAATAATTTATACAAATTAATAATCATTAATACTATTAATAATTTATGCAGAGGCAAAAAGATATAATAACTCATTATTCTTTTCGATGGCGAATCCTATTTGCCAGCCAAGCATTTTCCTCGTATATTTATTTAAATCGTATTAATGAGGGTACTTTTGTACCTTATGTATTTGAAATTCATCAAAAGAGAGAGATATTTAATTACAGTTCAACACACGGAAAAAAAAAAAAAAAAAAGTTGTCCATTTGTGCAAGAACAAGAAAAATAGCGGTAAAATCTATTCGCTCCTTATTGGCTCATACAAGTCACATGACGTGTCAAACTCTTGAGAATTAAAAGTTTATCTAAAGAGCGATCTAACGGCCTTGAGCGTTGACCTTAAACCATTGTGACAAATGTTTTTTTTTTTTTTTTTTTTTTTTTTTTTTTTTTTTTTTAATAAAATCACGACTATCAGAATCATCAGATATTTTGTTAGACATATCAGCGTATGAAAACACCAAAGGGACAATCTAGATTCTAGAATGGATGTAT
The DNA here is from genome assembly GCA_021605075.1 of Caerostris darwini. Lineage (NCBI taxonomy): Eukaryota > Metazoa > Arthropoda > Arachnida > Araneae > Araneidae > Caerostris > Caerostris darwini. Next base: position 16,293 of record BPLQ01013497.1, read on the forward strand.
CGTAAATTAAGTTTACAATAAATTAATTTTATTTTATGTTATTATAAAAATTAATTAAGGTCTTAGTGCCATATTTTTCTGAGTGGACTATTAATTCTTCTTATTTTAACTTTTTTGAAGGATGATTTCGGAAATTTTTTCTTATTTATTCTTCTTAGTTACTTTTCGCTCCCCAATCGATCTAGTCTTATCTCTCCCTAATCGATATAGTCTGTCGAATCGATCTAATTTGTTCACAAATTTTTTTTTAAATATTTTTGATCTTTAATATTTATTATAGAAAAATATTTTTTTTTAAATATTCAAATATGTAATTTTATAATCTTTACAAATAATACTCGAAACAGATATCTCTTTGTTGGCTTGCTTAAAACTTTAAAATAATTCCGAAAATCTTTAAATAATACAAATTTAAAAGATATCGATTTCTTAATCTATAATTTAAAACTGAAGTTTGGAAAATTATTCCAATATATATTTCAAATGCCCGTAAAATAAACGTTATGATAAATGGGTAATTTGCAGGCAAGTAATCTGCAGCGTTGCAGTCACTGTTTTAAATATGAGTAGATTCAGTGGAGAATGTACAATGTTTATCACATTTGGATTGTCTGAAAAACATTTTCCAAGGTTTTTCTTATAGCATATTCAAATGCTGGTGAATTGCCCATTTATTTTTTTTCTGGAAAAAAATAAATCCACACTTATCAGAACTAATTTCTTGGAACCTGAGGTTGATGATAAATAATGATAAAAAAATAAATAAATAAAAATATATATTTTTTAAATTTTATACAGAATTATGCCTACAAAAAAGTCCAAGTCTTTAATAATTTAACTAATATTCTATGCTTATAGGTTTGATGCATTACTATTTGGTAACTTTTTAGGCCTAAGCGTTAATGAAAAAAAAACATACACCTAGCTTGTTTTATTTTAGATTACAATCAACAAAAATTTAATTTCACTAAAAAAATTCTATTTATATTTTTTAATTAATAAATAAATAAAAACATTTTTCGGACAAAATTTCTAAAAAATAAACGTATCAGAACTTACCTGTAATCAAAACAGCTTTTTTGTCTGGGTTTATCTGCTCATTCATAAACAACCTCGTTATTACTTTGAATACCAAAATCACTATTATTAAATTAAATACAATACTCAAAAGGTAGTTGAGCCCCAAAAATGTAAAAATAGATAATATGCAACAAATGACTTTTTTAATGGTTAAATAAAAAATGGTAAATATAAACACTAGCTTTAAGTAGGACAGACCCATATTGGTTTTACACCTGTCTACAGGAAAGTGCACATCATGTCGGAAAAATCCGCTAATTTTCTGTTTTATTCATGCAGCTATAGAAAGCGACGTTTTTCCGCTTTTATTGATAAGATTTCAGATAGAAAAAGCACGAGGAAATGATTGATATCCTTTTGAGATGCGCTTTTTTTTCTTTATTTTTCCCCTGTGCAGTACAATTTCCATTTTAATCTCAGTGATGCTTGTAAAATAAATATCATTTTGACTTGCAAACAAGTAACATAAAAAAAAAAAAAAAAAATTTAAGTCAATTCCTACTTTTTTTTCCCACTCTATTGTAGAAGTCCTTTTTAAATAATTTTCATTCATTTTTTTAAGTTTATCTGGCACCCTCTATTGGTAGATATATGCAACTTAAATCTAAAAAAAAAAAAAACTAAAATTAATTAATTAAATTAAAGTACTGAATTAATATTTGAAACAACTGTATTGACATCCAGTGTCCTCCACTGCAAGTTTAAAAAAAAATGTATTTGAACTTGAGTGGATGAATAAAAAGTATTTTATGAACGATTGAAAATTTGAACAAGATATATGCGGGGAGAGTGTGAGCTAATAGAAGGAATTGAAGAAATGAATAAATGCATCTTTCTAACAATATAACGTTTATATAAAGTGATTTTTTCTCTCTTTTCACACTTAAAAAAAATTGTGTTGTGTGTGTGCTTAATCCTCAGTGTCCTGCAATGAGGGTCGGGCACCCCCATGTCAGGGATGGCGGGAAATACGGGGCAGCTTCTGTTGCGATGGAGCACGCGTGGGTAGAAGTCTTACTTGGCTCCGTGTCTCTGTAAAAGAAGGGCAGTGTCTTCCGGGAAATTTTTTAGTTGGAATTACCGCACATTTGAGTATCGTATGGGAGACAACCCAGAAACTCCTACCAGGTAGGTCCGACTTACAAGGCAAAGATGCTGAACATCCCAAACGCCATCGAGGTCCTCGTTTTTTTGAAACAGTGTCTACAACAAAGTCATCAGCGGATTGAACCTCCGCCCTAATGCTCACTAACGGCACGCCTTGCCACTGAACCACGAGTCGAGCTGAAAAGAGAAATAGGATAAAACGGGATTATCGGAGAAAATCCGGAAAACTCCCACCAGGTAGTCCGACTAACGATGCAAGATTCTAAACATTACAAACGCCATCGAGTCTGCTCGTTTTTTGAAACAGTATCTTCAACAAAGCCTAATAGCGGATTCAACATCAGCCCTAATGCTCACCATCGGCGCACGTTACCACTGAGCCACGAATCAGGCTTTAAAAAAATTAAAAAATATTATTACAAAGTATATTAAAAAACGTATTTGTTAAAAAAAATCGGGCGGGGATGCATTTTTAACCTCTTATTTTTCCTATATTGCACGAACTTGCCAAATAATTCACAATTTTAAACTGATCGCTCTTTTGCCAGAAAAATGGTGGGATTTGCTAACTAGCTGGTCGACATTAGAAACTTCAAAAGAACATTTCCAATCGCCGACTATTGATAACATTTTAGATAAAAATTAACTTTGTTAATTAATTAGCTCTAAATCTGCCCATGAGTGAAATTTGTTTCTGAATAGTACTCCATTCATCCCCGACGTTCATTTTTAGCTTAAAATCATTAAATAATCACATGGGTTGGTGAATGAAAAGAACAGGGTTGTTGATCCTTAATCATACAAATAGTCAACATTTTATTTATTTATTTTGCTTTTTTCTGTATCCTTCCCTATTCTACACTCATGTCCATGAATCCATGATAATTAAGTTCAGGCAAAGAAAGAGACAGATGGGGAATATTACACCACTCATCAAGCAATGCCCTCCGAAGTTCCGGTTGACAGGTGGGAGGGGGTTCACGGGCTGCAATTCGTTGACCAAGCATATCCCACACATGCTCTATTGGATTCAAGTCCGGTGAGTATGCTGGCCAATCCATACGGGTGATATCCTCCAATTGAAGGCATTTGTCTACACTGTTTGCACGGTGAGGACGGGCGTTGCCATCCATAAACAGAAATTCAGCCCCCATCATGTTGTTCCAGAATGACATCCCGATAGATGTGGCCTGTCAACGTTACACTCTGAACATGCAGGTCAGTTCTGGAACCAAGAATAATTCCTCCCCAAACGAGCCACCCTGCACCACCGTAACGGTGTCGTTCAATGGTGTTCTCTTGGTGGTAACGGGTACCTGGCGCTCCATATGAAAGTCCGGCGAGAATCAGACTGCAAACTAAACCTGGACTCGTCGAAAAACATCACACCAGACCATTGTTGCGGTGTCCACAATGCATGCTCTCTCTACTCCAGGTTAATCGCAGGCGACAGTCAGTTGCGGTAAGTGGAACACATCTGACAGGCCTACGAGCATATAGACCAATGTGCCCTAAGCGTCTGTACACGGTCTGCCTTGAAACTGTCGTACCGGTAGCTGAAGAGAGCTGACGAGACAGGTCTGATGCTGTGCTCCGTCTGTTTCTTTTGGCAGTAACTGCTAAATAGCGGTCCTCATTCGGCGTTGTAACTCGGGGGCGACCTGTGCTGTAACCTCTACCCACATTACCATCATCTTGGAATCGTTGCCAAAGCCTGGAGATGACACTCTGGGCGATTCCAAGTTCCTCGGATACTTCCAGCTGGGTACGTCCACATTCCAGTCGTCCGATAATTCTACCACGTAAAAAATCATCCAAATGCTTCCTTTGTGTCATAACTATGCGGTTATTGCACTGAAAAGCTTTTAAAGCGCTTGTGAACAATTTTACTTCTTTGCCACCATTCCTTATATACCCCTGTCTTACACTCTTGTCATTGTGACGTACTATCCGCGCCATCTGGTGGTTTCCTGTAATTTGCATATTCTTCTTCAAGATGTGTGTGATAATTCTACAGGTGAAATTTTTATTTTAGAATTCAATTTCTGTGTGATTCTGAATTATCCTTAATTTATGGACATGAGTGTATTTATGTATTGATTCTAATTTTTGAAGTGAATTAAATTTATTTTAATGGAAAACGTTTGAGATCATACCTTAATTTAATCAATAGAAATTCAGCTTTACCTCTTAATCTCAAAATTCTAATAATCTCTTATCTTCGTCCAGTATTAGCTTATGCAAGCCCAGTTTGGGGTTCTGTTGCACGTACAAAGTTTGAAATTATTCAAAGGCTTGAGAACAGAACTGCCAGAATGTTAACGAATTCACCCTGGTACTTTCGTAATGACGATATTAGACGAGCAAAATTTCTACTAAATTCTATAATGATATGCGAAACATCAATAACCCTGTATTAAATATCCTGCAAAATTACGATTATGATATTTCTTCCCGCAAACATAGCAAAAGACCTCGCACTGTTCTAAATATTTCAAATTAATTCCTTACAACTGCCTAGATGAAAAAAAGTTCTCTTTTCTCCTAAGCTATTTTTTCTCCTAATTTGACCTTTGCTCATTCTGTTTAATTACATGCAACTGATTTCATCAACATCTACATTTTTGAAATTTTTGTTATTTTTTATTTTATTAAATAAATAATTCTTTTTAAAAAAAGAGCATTTAATTATCTATTTTGCTTATCAACTCAAAGGGCATGAGACCACAGCTATGTTTCAACATTTTACAATGAAGGAGCTAGTGGCCACTACGCGGCCAAGAATCTCCATAATAATCTACAATAAGAGATCATACCTTAATTTTTTTCCTTCTTGTAAAAATATACCATTTCTTTTCATTTCTTATTATTAAACTTCAAATAAAATCATAGCTATAAAATTCGCATTTTATTTGTAAACAAACAATAAATGAAGGCATCATAGTTAGTATAATAACAGATCATTATAAATAGATTTGGAATACTCCAATTTCCTCCATTAAAAACAAATAAAATGTCTTTTTTCTTTATTTACGGATATAAAACTATTGGAATTTTTACTAGGAAGGTGCTACGACCTCGATTTCTTAGTAGTATCATCAGCTATTTTAATAAACATTCTAGTTTAATTGATAAATTAATATATGATGAGGCGAGAATTGCCCAATTGCTGAATAAATATTTTCCTAATTTTTCTCTCGTGGGCATGAAATTGGGTTAGATACCTTTAGCAGCAACTCACAGAAGGCAATTTTCCCCTTCTTTAAACAAATTTTGTATCACGTCTTTTATAAGCTTTAGAATTCTGAAGTGACAACATAATTTGTAATGATAAACAACATAATTAGTACATCATTTGTAGTGATAAGCAACATAATTAGCACATAATTTGTAGTGACTGTAGTAGTAGTGATTTGTAGTTGTTTCCATATTAGCTTAAAATATATATTATTTCCATATTAACTTTAATATAATATATTTGCTTTAAATTTTTTTTAAAATATTAATAATTGCAGCTTTATAAAGACTAAGCAAAAACTTCAAGACTTTTAATATATGAGCAACTTCTATTGCCACCCGACTCGTGGCTCAGTGGCAAAGTGTGCCGCTGGTGAGCTATTAGAGATGAGGGTGAATCTGCTGGCGGTTTTGTTGTAGACGTTATTTCGAAAAAACGATGAGACTCGATGGCCCTTGTGATGTTCAACGTCTTGTCTCGTGAGTCGGACTGCCTTGAGAGAGTTTTCCGGTTTTCTCCCATACAATACGTACATGCGAGGTAGTTCCCCCTAAAAGTCCTCCAGGAGGGCACTGCAAGTCAGACTTCTGCCTACGGATGTTCCATCACAACAGAAGCTGCCCCTTTCCCCCCGTCCATGAGTAGACTACTCATAGAGTGTCCGTTAATTGACGATCTCATAGACACCTACAATAGAGACAACATTCATTGACTATCCTGGTAACATGGAAACATATTTGGAAAAATATACTACTCACAGAGTGTCCGTTAATTGACGATCTCATAGACATCTACAACAGTGACAACATTCATTGACTATACTGGTAACATGGAAACATATTTGGAAAAATATACTACTCATAGAGTGTCCGTTAATTGACGATCTCATAGACATCTACAACAGTGACAACATTCATTGACTATCCTGGTAACATGGAAAATATACTACTCATAGAGTGTCCGTTAATTGACGATCTCATAGACATCTACAACAGTGACAACATTCATTGACTATCCTGGTAACATGGAAAAATATACTACTCATAGAGTGTCTGTTAATTGACGATCTCATAGACATCTACAACAGTGACAACATTCATTGACTATCCTGGTAACATGGAAAATATACTACTCATAGAGTGTCCGTTAATTGACGATCTCATAGACATCTACAACAGTGACAACATTCATTGACTATCCTGGTAACATGGAAAAATATACTACTCATAGAGTGTCCGTTAATTGACGATCTCATAGACATCTACAACAGTGACAACATTCATTGACTATCCTGGTAACATGGAAAAATATACTACTCATAGAGTGTCCGTTAATTGACGATCTCATAGACATCTACAACAGTGACAACATTCATTGACTATCCTGGTAACATGGAAAAATATACTACTCATAGAGTGTCTGTTAATTGACGATCTCATAGACATCTACAACAGTGACAACATTCATTGACTATCCTGGTAACATGGAAAATATACTACTCATAGAGTGTCCGTTAATTGACGATCTCATAGACATCTACAACAGTGACAACATTCATTGACTATCCTGGTAACATGGAAAAATATACTACTCATAGAGTGTCCGTTAATTGACGATCTCATAGACATCTACAACAGTGACAAACATTCATTGACTATCCTGGTAACATGGAAAAATATACTACTCATAGAGTGTCTGTTAATTGACGATCTCATAGACATCTACAACAGTGACAACATTCATTGACTATCCTGGTAACATGGAAAAATATACTACTCATAGAGTGTCTGTTAATTGACGATCTCATAGACATCTACAACAGTGACAACATTCATTGACTATCCTGGTAACATGGAAAAATATACTACTCATAGAGTGTCCGTTAATTGACGATCTCATAGACATCTACAACAGTGACAACATTCATTGACTATCCTGGTAACATGGAAAATATACTACTCATAGAGTGTCCGTTAATTGACGATCTCATAGACATCTACAACAGTGACAACATTCATTGACTATCCTGGTAACATGGAAAAATATACTACTCATAGAGTGTCCGTTAATTGACGATCTCATAGACATCTACAACAGTGACAACATTCATTGACTATCCTGGTAACATGGAAAATATACTACTCATAGAGTGTCCGTTAATTGACGATCTCATAGACATCTACAACAGTGACAACATTCATTGACTATCCTGGTAACATGGAAAAATATACTACTCATAGAGTGTCTGTTAATTGACGATCTCATAGACATCTACAACAGTGACAACATTCATTGACTATCCTGGTAACATGGAAAAATATACTACTCATAGAGTGTCTGTTAATTGACGATCTCATAGACATCTACAACAGTGACAACATTCATTGACTATCCTGGTAACATGGAAAAATATACTACTCATAGAGTGTCTGTTAATTGACGATCTCATAGACATCTACAACAGTGACAACATTCATTGACTATCCTGGTAACATGGAAAAATATACTACTCATAGAGTGTCCGTTAATTGACGATCTCATAGACATCTACAACAGTGACAACATTCATTGACTATCCTGGTAACATGGAAAAATATACTACTCATAGAGTGTCTGTTAATTGACGATCTCATAGACATCTACAACAGTGACAACATTCATTGACTATCCTGGTAACATGGAAAATATACTACTCATAGAGTGTCCGTTAATTGACGATCTCATAGACATCTACAACAGTGACAACATTCATTGACTATCCTGGTAACATGGAAAAAATATACTACTCATAGAGTGTCCGTTAATTGACGATCTCATAGACATCTACAACAGTGACAACATTCATTGACTATCCTGGTAACATGGAAAAATATACTACTCATAGAGTGTCTGTTAATTGACGATCTCATAGACATCTACAACAGTGACAACATTCATTGACTATCCTGGTAACATGGAAAAATATACTACTCATAGAGTGTCTGTTAATTGACGATCTCATAGACATCTACAACAGTGACAACATTCATTGACTATCCTGGTAACATGGAAAAATATACTACTCATAGAGTGTCCGTTAATTGACGATCTCATAGACATCTACAACAGTGACAACATTCATTGACTATCCTGGTAACATGGAAAAATATACTACTCATAGAGTGTCCGTTAATTGACGATCTCATAGACATCTACAACAGTGACAACATTCATTGACTATCCTGGTAACATGGAAAAATATACTACTCATAGAGTGTCTGTTAATTGACGATCTCATAGACATCTACAACAGTGACAACATTCATTGACTATCCTGGTAACATGGAAAAATATACTACTCATAGAGTGTCTGTTAATTGACGATCTCATAGACATCTACAACAGTGACAACATTCATTGACTATCCTGGTAACATGGAAAAATATACTACTCATAGAGTGTCCGTTAATTGACGATCTCATAGACATCTACAACAGTGACAACATTCATTGACTATCCTGGTAACATGGAAAAATATACTACTCATAGAGTGTCTGTTAATTGACGATCTCATAGACATCTACAACAGTGACAACATTCATTGACTATCCTGGTAACATGGAAAAATATACTACTCATAGAGTGTCTGTTAATTGACGATCTCATAGACATCTACAACAGTGACAACATTCATTGACTATCCTGGTAACATGGAAAAATATACTACTCATAGAGTGTCTGTTAATTGACGATCTCATAGACATCTACAACAGTGACAACATTCATTGACTATCCTGGTAACATGGAAAATATACTACTCATAGAGTGTCCGTTAATTGACGATCTCATAGACATCTACAACAGTGACAACATTCATTGACTATCCTGGTAACATGGAAAAAAATATACTACTCATAGAGTGTCCGTTAATTGACGATCTCATAGACATCTACAACAGTGACAACATTCATTGACTATCCTGGTAACATGGAAAAATATACTACTCATAGAGTGTCCGTTAATTGACGATCTCATAGACATCTACAACAGTGACAACATTCATTGACTATCCTGGTAACATGGAAAATATACTACTCATAGAGTGTCTGTTAATTGACGATCTCATAGACATCTACAACAGTGACAACATTCATTGACTATCCTGGTAACATGGAAAAATATACTACTCATAGAGTGTCCGTTAATTGACGATCTCATAGACATCTACAACAGTGAAAATATTCTGTTAATTGACGATCTCATAGACATCTACAACAGTGCATTGACTATCCTGGTAACATGGAAAAATATACTACTCATAGAGTGTCCGTTAATTGACGATCTCATAGACATCTACAACAGTGACAACATTCATTGACTATCCTGGTAACATGGAAAAATATACTACTCATAGAGTGTCCGTTAATTGACGATCTCATAGACATCTACAACAGTGACAACATTCATTGACTATCCTGGTAACATGGAAAAATATACTACTCATAGAGTGTCTGTTAATTGACGATCTCATAGACATCTACAACAGTGACAACATTCATTGACTATCCTGGTAACATGGAAAAATATACTACTCATAGAGTGTCCGTTAATTGACGATCTCATAGACATCTACAACAGTGACAACATTCATTGACTATCCTGGTAACATGGAAAAATATACTACTCATAGAGTGTCTGTTAATTGACGATCTCATAGACATCTACAACAGTGACAACATTCATTGACTATCCTGGTAACATGGAAAAATATACTACTCATAGAGTGTCCGTTAATTGACGATCTCATAGACATCTACAACAGTGACAACATTCATTGACTATCCTGGTAACATGGAAAAAATATACTACTCATAGAGTGTCTGTTAATTGACGATCTCATAGACATCTACAACAGTGACAACATTCATTGACTATCCTGGTAACATGGAAAAATATACTACTCATAGAGTGTCCGTTAATTGACGATCTCATAGACATCTACAACAGTGACAACATTCATTGACTATCCTGGTAACATGGAAAAATATACTACTCATAGAGTGTCTGTTAATTGACGATCTCATAGACATCTACAACAGTGACAACATTCATTGACTATCCTGGTAACATGGAAAAATA
>BPLQ01013498.1:0-81196 GCA_021605075.1 Caerostris darwini
CTTAAATGAATGAAAGTGCCATTTAAGAATGCGCTTCGTAAGCATTAAAATGTAATCTTAGCTTCCAGTTTTATTTAATATAAAAAGTATATATTATGATAGTACGAGGTAGCTTTATACGTCTTGGAGTTTTGTCGAAAGCTTAAATTGTCAGATCTCACAGACTTTCAAAGAAACCAAACTGTAGGAGCCCGACTAGCTGGAGCAATTGTGAGAAAAACATCCCAGTTTTTAAGCGTTTCCTGAGATACGGTGTCTAAAGTCATGTCATCGTGTAATGCATAATCTTACACTCAAGAGCCAAAACATTATGGCCACCCCTACATTTTGCAATGAACTCGCCTGGATGACGTGGAAGGCACGTGATCAGGTGCCCAGGCGAGTGGCAAAATGTAGGGGTGGTCATAATGTTTTGGCTTTTGAGTGTATAATGTGTATTGTTTTAGTTTAAAAGGATATTTGATATGAATAAATTTATTTATTCGTATTAAAATGTCACGAAAAATTTTAAGGTGATTTTTTTTTTTTTTTTTTTTTTTTTTTTTTTTTTTTTTTTTTTTTTTTGCAGAAACGCCAATTTTTAAAAAAATTATTGTATATTTTCGAATAATAGATCCATGTATAAGACAAGAGTGCGTTTTCTTCGTTAAAAAAATTTACCCAATTTCAAAACCAGTATATAAGTAATAATAAAAAAAAATCCTGTAAATTTCAGTCCGTTGTTACATGAAATTTTTGCATAAAAGTTGCATTCAAAACACCCATAAAGTAAATTAAAAGATTAGAATATTTTTTTTTTTTTTTTTTTTTTCTGGTGCTTACGGTACTCTATTATTATTTCTGGTGTACATTTTGGTATTTTTTGCTTTAGTCAGTCGCAAATTTTGTCAACATCATATTTTTCGTTTTGGCGAAGACGTAACAAACCAGCAATATAAACAATATCGAAAATAAAACTCATTTTTATAAAACAAATAACTTCTTTCATTTAAAATTATTATTTTTTCCCCATAAACTTAAGAAATATAAACTTAAAAAAACGTGCTATATTTAATGATCATCTGGGCGAGTTATCACTTACCACTGGCAAACGGAATTGCATCTAAGTTTTTTACATTATCGGATTCGTATATAAGCCGAAACCCGTAGCTTTAAACTACAAATTCTTGACTTATACACGGAAATATACGGTAATTGAAAACATCATCCATATTTACCATACGATATTTTTTCTAGGCTAAATACAATCTGGCTGTCCCAGCATGGGCTCAAAATTATTGGAACTATTTGCAATACCTTCATGATCTATCATACATCTTAAAGATCAAGACAAGTAACTTAAAAAGATTAAGAGGAGGTAAAATTTTTAATAACATTATATTCTGTAACAAACCAATTAAACAAAATGAGAAAATAACCCTCTGTTGTAGTTGTTGTTGTCGTCGTATCCCCTGAAGAGTACAAGAAAATCAAATATCGTAGTTCCCCAATAATATTGGCTATGTTGATTGCTAGTTCGGTGTATAAATCCTCTTCCGAGGGATGGTCCAGACAATGCATGGCTGCTGAAACAACTGGGCAGTCAAAGAAAACTGGGCAATCAAAGGCAATGATGAGGTTTGATTTGGTTTGTCGCTCTATGGTCATCTTGTGCACATTGGGGGCTAAACAGTTTAAAGGACATGATGAGGAGTAAGCTCGACATCCAGGCAGTTGCCACATTTTTGGTATTTTTTAACGCCATCAGAAGAAATGTTCGTATTTTTGTGATGCTTCATCCTTAATTTTGTAAGAGTAGTAACTGTTTTTCTGTCGACATTTAGTTCTGTAATTTCACATTTAGGTTTGATCTTACAAGGAATTATAAGTTTAGATTTTGCCAAGACATTTGCATCTGCCAGGAAAGTGGAAATGGCAGTCTGATCCAGATTTCTGGCATTCTTCGCCAAAAAATCTGCAATTTCATTAATTTCCAAATCCACTGGAGCAGTCATTCATTGTAGGATACACATTCTGTTAAATAATGGATTAGTTCTAAAAGAAAAATTTATATCAATTCGTCTTTTGTAAAAATTAAGAACTCTCTCCCTCTTTTTAACATATAAATTAGTTCATAATAATTTATGGAATGAAAAGTATTGAACTGAAAATTTTACATCATTTAAAATCCATTATAAATTTACTTTTCTTTAACTGTTGATAAAAAATGGCATTGAACAAAATGCTTATAGCTTTATTGTTGCTGGAATAAAATGAATTATTAGCATTTAAATAGCGAAAAAAGTTTTCTGTAAGCTGATATTGAATTCTTTTTAAAAGGTAGGAGGGCAAGCTAATGGAATAACTTAAAAGCTTAGTGAGAATTAATATTGTAAACACTTTTGCCCTAAATAAAATTGTCCTTTAATTACTTCATTAATAATAAAAAACGCTAATTTATTTTAAAAAGTAAATAATATATGTTTCTTATCACTCTTTTTCAAAAGTTACTAAGAAATTTATAATGGACAGTTTGCCTTTTACTAATGTATTTGTACTTTTTATTAAAAAAGAAAAAGTTTATACTGTCTAAAAGCTTCATGTTAATAATCCTTAAGAAATAATTTTAAAATGCATGCTTTGAAATTAAATAAATAAATGATTTGAAATTAAAATAATAAAAAATCTTGAAAAAAATATTTAGTATATGTTGTTGTAATAAAAAGTATATATTGAATGGATATAAAAAGTATATGTTGAAAAAATATTTTTTTTCTATAAAGGTCCTTTGGTAGATTTTACTTTAGACAAAATGAAGAAAAAAGCAACTGAAAATATGGAAAAAACTAAAGTGATTTCGTACACTACAGTAAGTTAAAATTCCATGACTATCTTTAATTCTTTTTATCAAATAAATTTTGAAAATATATTATTTTTTCATCGAATATGTAATTAATGTATGATACCATTATTTCAAAACTCATTGATAAATTAATATTGAATCAATTATTGTATAATGTATGCTATTAAGTTTGTATAAATGTATTGAAATTTCTATATAAAAGTCTATATCTATGTATTTTTTTAATTTCTAAATAATAATAAAATACTACTCTTTTGTAAATGAAAAAAAAAAAAAAAAAAAAAAAAAATAGCTACATAGCACATAGCGATTATCATTTATGAGATGGTATAGGATCCTATTTTTTACAATAACCAGTCGTCTCTAACCATCCTGCCTACAATTTTAACAATTTAACAATATATTGATGGCATTCAGGGAATCGCTTGCATTATTCTTCATACAACCGTATTCTGAGACTATTTTCCAACAAGAAAATGCCACACTTTAAACGGCTCGCATATATCTGAACTGCCTTTGTGAGTTTTTTCTTGATCAGTAAGGTCAGCAAAACTTTTATAATTGTATATGTGTGAAATATAATAGGACGTCATCTTTTTTTTTTTATGTCCATTAGCAAGAGAAAATGGCAAACTCTTAAGAGTTCAATACAGTGTAAAACTCACACAAGTATAAAGAAAACAATAAGAGAAAAAATGTCAATGTCTCATCAACAAAGTTCTAGCTCTCCGATATCTTTTCACCTGGAGACCTCTTGCAAGGCCGGGTATTGGTGCCTGTCCATGAACTCATCTTTCCCCCACAGTCTGCAATTTGGGCTATCAAAAATGCCAATGAGGTGCAGATGACTTTCCAAACAGTCAAGGCCAACGCAAAGTCTAAATTCTGCGACAGCTTTTTCTCGAGGTTTGTCCGAAATACCCTGTTCCAAAATGTTCCTCAACTCCTCAAAGAGATACAAGTAGTGAGCAGTGCCATGAAGAGAGTTGCAAGTATTTGGCTGTTGGACAATCCGTGTGCCTTTCTTAGCCAGCAAATCTGCCTGATCATTACCTAAAATGTCACAGTTGGGCTATCAAAAATGCCAATGAGGCACTAAAGGACGATATGTCGCCCCTCTACCGTCAATCTTTCAAGAAGAGTTGGATGTTCTAAAATATTCTTAGAGAAGGATGTCATATTCAGTTCCCAAATTACCATATATCTGAAGCAATAATTGAGGAATATTTAGCAAAATGTTTTACAGCTTGAGATTAGAAATTTTTATCATTCTTTACATAGACGTATAGAAACAACTATGCCAGAAAACATTGGAATAGATACTTCCTCACATAGAAAACATCTATGCCAATTGCAGTTTTGAACAATGTGTAATTGATAGCAATTTATAGGCTATATAACCTTGAATTTTTAATCATTTAATTTTTTTTTGTGCATGGGCATTACAAACATTTAATTTTAACAAATCAATAATTTTTTAGCTTCATTTCTTCCTTGCTTTTTTGGGAAAAAGGTGAGATAGTGCATTTGGTATAAGTATTTTTCCTAACGGAAGAAAAGATAATCTTAAAATGAAGGCTTATAGAAATCAAAAATGTCCAAAATATACATATGTCTTGAAGATAATGATGTCATAATGACATGAAGTCGCCTGCAGTGTCAGTCTGCTGATGTAGACGAATTATACATTTTTTCGATTATGTTATACTCAATGAGCGAAAAAGTACACTAATTAAATAGGAAAAAAAAAATGCAAGTTGAATTTTAATTTTTTTTTTTTTTTTTTCAGCACGGATTAAACATAGCAGCCTATCTTTCTGCCTTGGACATTTGGAATGGCTTGGAGCCTGAATCTTGTGCAACTGTGCTCGTCGAGTTGTATCGCACAGACGGCAGCCATTTTGTTCGACACCTGTATTTGAACTCGACTACCCCCGAGAGAGAACCCCAACAGCTGCATCTACTCATTATACCCGGATGTACAGAATTTTGTCCCTTAGACTTTGTATTGGAATTTACGAAAGATGTTATACCGCAAAACTGGGAAAAAGAATGCCAAATTGATTAGAGTAAAATCACACAAATGGAAAATATTGCATTGAAATGTATTTCAGTAATCTTTCTAAATTGTATAGTAATAATATTTTCTTCGAGTTATAACTTAGTGTTTTACAGATTTTATACCTATCAGTTGCATATTATCGATATATATTATTTTTCAATATAAAATGCAAAGGGCTTCATCATCGCAAAAATAAAAAGAACAATTGTCGTTTTAAAAAATCCTTTACAGTTGATTGTTTCTATAAGAACTTTGAAAAACAAAGAATTTTAAAGATTTAAAAAAAAAGCTGTGTAATATTTAAGCTTAACTGTAAATAAGTTTTTATAATGCGACTACAACCAGGAGACTGAAATGAAATTCAACAAGTACAATATTATTCGCAAATTTTCAATTACATTGTATTCTATTACAAAATAATTCCCCCTTCCCATCATAATATATACAGTCTTAACAATTTAAAAGGTGAAGCCTATCAGCTTTGATTTTATCAAATAACCTTTTATAGACATACAAATGGACAATTGTTGACTCTATTTCAAGAGTTTAAATTAAAGCGAAATATGTAGGCAGATCAAAAAGTTTGATTACTGGTAACATGATTTTGAAAATTAAAAAATTAAGATATTATCTATCAACGACGACTACTTTTGAAAAACCTCTCTATAAATATGTATATATATGCATGCATACATACAGGTGGTTGTCGAAATAATGGAAAACTCTACAGTTATAAGGAATCCTATGGCATAGAAGCTCCTTTGGCATGTTACAGCTTGGAATCGAATCATACAAAATGCCAAATAGTGTTTATTGAATCATTCTTCTTGGAGATATTGGGAAAATTCCGGGAGAGATGCCTGTGAAGGATATCGAATTTGGATTGACAGCTCTAAAATAGACCATAACGGTTCGATTATATTGAAGTCGGGGGACTGTGCAGGCCAAGGTAGATACAACTTCTCTACATCTATCTCATACTATCATGATATATACTATTTATATTAAAAAAACTGGTAGCTAAGTTTACATTTTAATGCTTACGGAGCGCATTCTTAAATGTCACTTTTATTCACAGGTATTTCCATTATTTTGATAACCATCTGTATATATATATATACAGATGGTTATCAAAATAATGTAATAATAATAATGGGAATAAATAATATATATATATAGAGAGAAAAATGATCTTTATTTCATTCTAAAGCTGTTTACGAATAATTTTGGAAATAGCAAGCCATTCACTTCTTAGTTCATTGGAGCTTTAATATTAACATTATTCTCTGAAGTACATTGTTAAATCAAACTCACGGATGTGGTGAACTAAGTGAATAGGAGGTGGACATTCTTAGTTTATTTAAAAATCGAATAAAAACTGAAAAGCTGTCTGTATCACGTAACTTTATATGCTTCTTATACGCTTTCTTGTCGATATCAAAAATAATAAGTGTTCATAATTTAAATATAAATAATAATATCAAAAATAATAAGTGTTCATAAGGTAAATATAAATAATAATATCAAAAATAATAAGTGTTCATAAGGAAAATATAAATAATAATATCAAAAATAATAAGTGTTCATAAGGAAAATATAAATAATAATATCAAAAATAATAAGTGTTCATAAGATAAATATAAATAATAATATCAAATAATATCAAAAATAATAAGTGTTCATAAGATAAATATAAATAATAATATCAAATAATATCAAAAATAATAATAAGTTTTCATAAAAGGAAAATTTAGAAAATTCAAATAATATCAAAAAAAAAACGAAAATTTAAAAATCAAATAATATCAAAAATAATAAGTAATAATTCATTAAAAAAACGTTTAAAAATATGAAGCTTTATTAAAGGAAATTTGTTTGCCAAACTGAAATATATCTTTATTTGCAATATTGAAAAATTTCTACAAGGTTTGCAAATTTCTACATATATATACATATTAAAATTTACTCAGGAAAAATTGTCCCAGATGCAAAGTTTAAAACCAAACAGATGAACAAATAAATTAAAATAATAATCAGCAAATTAGGAACACAATAACTCCATAGTTAAGATCTTGATTTTTTCTTGTGAAGTACAGAATTAAGTGCTCACAAGATTTTAATTTTAATTTATTATTATTTTTTTGTATAAGTTGTATAACAAATTAAGATGATTAAAGAAATGAAGCATATCAATATCATTTATTTAAACTCGATAATCCATCTTAAAATGAATAGAATACTTTTTTATATAATTTTTTTATTTTTATTTTTAATATTGTTTTTTAGATAGTCACGTCATATATTATATCTCATTATGCTAAATATAGTTATCTTAATTTTTTTTTATATGCAAGAAAAATCTTTTTATGAAGTAATGTATTTATATTTTAATAAAGAATTTTTGTTGAATTATAGTGCATTTATATAAATTTTAAATATATTTAATCAATGTGACTGTTTTCCAAACATTAATTTTTTTTCTCACATTTCTTTTAAACTTTTGTGTTTATGTGTTTATACATGCTGTTTGAAAATTTATCAGAAACATTAGAAAAGAATGTAAAAAGAAACTAATAAGAAATAGAAATAAAACTTTTTTACTAACTTACATACAATACAACTATTAAAAATAAATTTCGATGGAAATCTGTCAGTTGTTCTTATTAATGTCAAAATGATGCTCGGTTTCATGCCATATATAAAAAAGAATTTGAAGATGCTGAGTAATTATATGTATAGATGAAAAAAGATGAAAACCATAACTTCCAATCCCATAGGTAAAGTCAATGCAAATCTATTATACACTGAAGTGACAAAAGTCATGGGATACCTCTTAATATCGTGTCGGCCCTCCTTTCGCCCGGCGAAGTGCAGCAACTCGACGTGGCATGGACTCAACAAGTCGTTGGAAGTCTTCTGCACGAATATTGAGCCATGCTGTCTCGATAGACGTCCATAATTGTGAAAGCGTTGATGGTGCAGGATTTTGGGCACGAACAGACCTCTCGATGATGTCCCATAAATGCTCGATGGGAGTCATGTCGGGCGATCTAGGTGGCCAGATCATTCGTTGGAATTGTCCAGAATGTTCTTCAAACCAATCGCGAACAGTTGTGGCCCGGTGACATGGCGCATTGTCATCCATAAAAATCCCATCGTTGTTTGGGTACATGAAGTCCATGAATGGCTGCAAGTGATCTCCAAGTAGCTGAACATAAGCATTTCCAGTCAATGTTCGGTCCAGTCGCACCAGGGGACCAAGTCCATGCCATGGAAAAACAGCCCACACCATTACGGAGCCACCACCAACTTGAACAGTGCCTTGCTGACAGTTTGGGTCCATGGCTTCGTGGGGTCTACGCCACACTCGAACCCTACCATCAGCTCTTACCAACTGAAATCGTGACTCATCGGACCAGGCCACGGTTTTCCATTCATCTAGGGACCAACCGATATGCTCACGTGCCCACGAGAGTCGCTGCGAGTTATGTCGTTCTGTCAGTAAAGGCACTCGAGTCGGTCTTCTGCTGGAATAGCCCAAGAAAGCCAAATTTCTCCGCACAGTTCTAACAGACAAGTCCCTTGTACGTCCCACATTGATTTCTGCGGTTATTTGACGCAGTGTTGCTTGTGTGTTAGAATTTACGACTCTTTGCAGACGTCGCCGGTCTCGGTCGTTAAGTGCAGGCGGTCGACCACTGCGCTGTCCATGGTGGGATGTTATGCCTGAAATTTCATACTCTTGACACAGTGGATCTGGGAATGTTGAATTCCCTAACGATTTCCGAAATGGCATGACCCATGCGTCTAGCTCCAACTAACATTCCGCGTTCAAAGTCTGTTAATTCCCGTCGTGCGGTCATCATCACGTCAAAACCTCTTCACATGAATAACTTGAACAGAAATGAAAGCTCTGCGAAAGCACTGCGCATTTATACCTGTTCTACGCGATGCTACTGCCATCTGAAAATTTGCATATTGCTATCCCATGACTTTTGTCACTCCAGTGTATATAATTCCCGTGTAACGATGTTTATTCGGGATGAACTCCGAAACTAACAGTCCGATTTTAACTTTTTTTTTTTTTAAATGTGTGTGCTGTTCCAACTTGAGAGATAGGATTGTTTTTATTCAGATTTTTTTTTTATTTAAATTCAAAATCGACGATTTTCCTATTTCGTCATTTGGCGCCATTAAAATTGGTCAAGTTGGTACAAAACACACATTAAGAAAAAAAAAGAAATTAAAATCGGATTGTTAGTTTCGGAGTTCATCCCGAACAAGCATCGTGACACGGGAATTATATATAATTGATAGATAAATGATGAAATATGAAAATCGCCGATTTTGCATTTAAATAAAAAAAAAATCTGTATAAAAACTATCCTATCTCTCAAGTTGGAACAACACACACATTTAAAAAAAAAAGACAGATTAACAAGAATTATTGTTCATCGCTTAGTTTTTAGATAAATTAAAGTAATGATTTTTAAAAATTAAATTTGATAAAATAATTATAAAACAGTGTTAAAAATCAACATTATCTACCTCATTCATTAAATTAATAAAAATTAAACATTTTCTATTCGTTGAAGCTTTATTTGAACTTTTTATCATTCTTTACCAATCACTTCCTTAACAATACTAATTATAGTATCTAATAATTGAACGAAATACAAGAAAGCCACAGCAACGCATGGTCGGGTCTGCTAGTTACCTTATACGAATTCTTTATCAACATGTCCTTTTGAGTTTGTTTGTATTGAAGGGCAAATTATTCCTTACTATTTAATGAAACATCTAAGCCAGGCAAATCATACGCAGTTTTAGCAGAAACGGATTTAGGTTCGACGGCGCCCTAGGCTCAAGTTTATTTGACGCTCTTATATATAATAATAATACGAATAGTAATAATGGATTCGAATTGAATTTAGATATTGAATTTAGGCATGAATTAAATATATATATATACATATATATATATTGGTATAACAACTAAACATACAATTTAGAATAAATTGCCTTTAATTAAGAAATAAATCATAAGAATCTTTGAAAAACGCACCACATTACGTAAAGCTATATAAAATTTTTATGCGAGATTAAAAAAAAATAATAAAGTTTTGAGTAACCGGAAAAAGGTATAATTAAATATGGTGAATTAATATTTTGTGCTATAATGATGAGCAAACAAACGCTACATTTAGATTTAAAAAAAAAAATTATGAAATATATAACGTCAATAGATATATGCTATACTTAACGAAAAAATTTTTTAGTACCTATTTGTTAGATATTTTAAATTTTACTACTTACACGACTAATTATTTAAAAAAATAATTTTACCCTTTAAATATTGACTTCTTGAGGTTGTCAAAACAAGAAAAGAAGCATTATAAAGCATGTCTTACAGTTGATAAAAAAAAATCGATTTCATATTTTTGCCGACTCGAAAATTTTGGCGCCCCTAAAAATTTGCCGCCCTAGGCCCGGGCCTCGCGGGCCTAAGCCTAAATCCGTCACTGAGTTTTAGAGTTCTAAGGCTTAAACAATAAAATTGGATTATATTCTTCAGTTTTTAATCTTTCAAAACTGCACATAACTGAAAGAGTATAATTTTCTGAATAGTTGAATATAACTGAATCTTTGTTTTTCAAGGAAAAAAAAACAGAACAATGATCATTAAAGCCTATATTGCCTCCAATTAGATTTTGTATTTACGTAACAGGAAATGAAAGTAGCAAATACAATTTTATTAAATTACGAATACTATCTTTGAATCGTTGGTATTTAGAATTATGAAATATGATGATTATGAATAGGATAATAAGTTACAGAGACCAACTCATTTTCCTCACGGACGTAAATTCTAACAGGACAACTTAATTAGTGGGAATGATTGCTTTTCTACTTATGTAAACATAATGTTGATCTTAGGGCCTGAATGGCGCTCGGTACCACAGGTTTCGGGTTCGGGTGCCATGGGTGTTTGTAGCGGTTCGGAATCCACTTTAAACCGTAGGTCCCGGTCTAATAAGATCGTAGAGCGTTGCGGGGGCATTGTGACTCCGTGTCCGGGGCTTATTATAGAGCTACACGCGCCCCCTGGGTCATGCAAAGTGAGTACGTCTGTGCAGCGCTTACCTTAAGGCATCCAAGACCAAGCTGTCTAAGTGATGGCCAGCTGCATTAGAAAGAAAAAAAAATGTTGATCTTGATTGATAATAGAGATTATAAAATTGGCAAGGATAATAATGAAAATTTACATCCCCATACACCACACTATCAGTTAATTTCCGGAAATATGTAAATGTTGATAAACTTTCAGCTTCCAACCATATTTTGAAATTTGTCATTGAGTCAAATAATTTTTTTTTCTTTAATTTCATAAATATCATGCACATCAACTAAATTTTAAACATCTTAGATTATTAAAAACCTCTTTACACTCAGGGTAAATATCTAAAAATGTGCTTTACAGGTCTTGTAAAGTTCATTTTTATATATTTACCCTGAGTTCCCCTAAGTTCTTTACAGGTCTTGTCTCATTGTAACAATTTTTTTATGACAAGAAGAAATACGTTTATGCTTATAAAATTTACCAGACTCTAAATATTTTCTTGGATATTTTTTTTTTTTTTTTTTACAGTTTTCTGCTAAATTAAAAGGATTTTTCAAAATTGATGAAACTTCTAACCATGTATTGCTGATTTCATTAGGGATCTGTTTCAGAATTAATATATTTTTCAGAACAATCAGATTCATATTTAAAATCATCTAATTCAGAAAGTAGCTTAGATGTCTGGCAGTATGCTAAATGGTTTAAAAAGTAGGCCTTGAGATATAAGACTTAAACAACCTTCACAGTATTCCGTATATGTATGTTTCCTGGACAGAAGACATTTTAATGATTAGAAAAAGAAGAATTTGAAGAATAGCTTCATTTTCAATTCTCACACTTTTTGGGAAATTTAATACTTTTTGGAGCACCCCCAACGCGAATTCTTTTCAACATGTTAGCTATTGCAGAGCAGACAATTGACAATGCAGAAAGAAATATGAGAGAAGAATTGGAGTAGAAACAAGAGCAAAAGCTAGACTGCGTAGCACATAAAGAAGTATCAGGAATAGCAGAATAATGCTGTGTTTGATGTATTAATACAGGGGTGGCTAACCCAAATGATCTTTCGGGCCGCATATAAAATTATATATTATCCCCATATTAGATTTAGACCCACTATAGATATTTTTCTGGAGAGAAAAATTAAGACATTATGAGTTTTTATATTAGTGTTTACTATTATTCTTACATGTAAACATAGATAATAATAATAATACTAAACGCACATTATAAAGAAATGTATAACACTGAAAATGAAACATAAAAAATATATAAATAGAAACGAAATTAAAAAAAATGAAATTATTAAAAAATATTTATTTTACTAGGGCGATATTTGTTTCTCCACTCTTTCACTTAGCTTTTGCAAATCGATCTCAATTTGGGTATTTGCACATGTAATTAGTGTTGCAGGTTAGCGTTCCTTGTGTTAGAGCGTGTTTTGTTTGATCAATTTCATTTAAAAACCGCTTCGTAAATGTAAGTTGAACTAAAAACATTAACAACTTGAGAGTCTGGTTTACTCTGCTATCAACAACCGACTGTGCGTATCAAGGATGGTCACTGCGTCACTGAGGTCACTTAAAGTGAAACATAGAACGTGTTATATTAAACGTTCCAAAATGCACGCGCATAAATTCGCAGAATAAAATTTTATTATTCTGCGGTTGCTCTTTAATTACTCTGCAGTTTATTCTGTGCTCAATTTGTTATGTGCTTGATTACGGTTTTAGAATTCAGAGTCATTTTTACGTTAACAAGAGATCCAAGATAATTAAAACAGGGTGCAGTTTCAAACTCATAAAGGCCATTCTTTAAATGATTAATTGTATCATTTGATGGTGATTTTAATGCAGGCATGTACTTGGTTTTAGTGTCATTTAGTATCAATCCCATACGATTTGCAGCTATCTCTAAAGAAAAGAATGCTTCTCTCAAGGCAAGGATACCCTAGAAACAATATCACTGTTATTAGTGTAATCTAGAATCTGAACAAATTTATAAAAGATGTTTTCGCGGGTATCAATACTTGAATAGCGAAATACTTGAAATACTTCGTAGCTTTTTCCAGCGTAATATGAAAGAGAAGGTTTGAAAGAGAGTCAACTTGTCGAACATCATTATTAACAGTTAGACTTTCAAAAAAATCATCTATGAATTTGATTTTACGGTTGATGTCACTAATTGTACACATTATAAGTCTAATAAGTTTGCTCGGAATTTTAAATTCATGCATTGCATCCATTAGGTGTTTCCGACTCCCACTATCAAATGTGGACTTAAAGTCAATACACAAGTGATGAGTATCAATGTCATATTCAATTGATTTTTCGACAATCTGCCGTAAACAGAAAATGTGGTCAGCAGTGAATTTTCCTTTCCTAACCCCACATTCAGATTCAACAAATGGACTGAGTCTCTGAAGCAGAATATTGGAAAGGATTTTATAGCAAGTGCACAGAAGGCTAATCCTCTATAGTTAGAGCATACCATTGTGTCTCCGTTATTATGGATGCGGCATAAAATGATAATATTCCACTCCAACAGCAATTTTTCAGAGTTCCAAATGTTTATAATAGAGAATACAAGTGCTTGTCGTGCTCCCTTTTTAAGCAACTCCGCAGAGATAAGATCACGCCCAAGCGACTTATTGTTTCTGAGCTTATTGTGTGGTGATTCAATTTCATTTCTTCTTGGAGGAGGAATCACTTCATCATCATTGATGCCAAGTGTGTCCAGTAAATGAGGCAATGGTCGTCTTGTTTATTTTCTAAATTAAAAAATTATCAAAATGTTCAACCCATTTATTGAATATTGTTTGTTAGTCAGAATCTCACTCCGTCTGTTTTGCAAAAGTTTGTGCGACTGCAACGGATTTTTCTATAGAATTCTCTGTATTTATTTATAGTTTTAAGACATCCAATAATTTTTAAATGTCTTCTTCAAAAGTTTCTACCTGAAAGTTTCTACCTAAAAGTTTCTACGTCGAAACCCAGGTCCCCCTGCTTAGGGGAGGTCAACGCCCTATGCCCAGAAAAACACCCTGTCTGTGGGGGTGTCTGGCGGGGGGAGAGGGCCAGGGAGAGAAAGAAGGAATGTAAGTAAAACGAGTTGAAACTCAGCGACCAAAGAGAATGGTTGTGTGGCAGTCGATCCTCGAACGCCATGGCTGCGTAAACAAAAGAGTTGAGCAACTGCGACCAAAGAGAGAGGCCGTGTAGCAGTGCATCTTCGAGTCTGATGGCTGCATAATTAAAAGAGTTGAACTTCTGTAACCAACGAGAAAGGTTGCGTGTGGCAGTCCATCCATGAGTGCGATGGCTGCATAAATAAATGAGTTCAATAAGTGTAACCCCAGAGAGAGGTTGTGTGGTCAGTTCATCTTCGAGTTTGATGGCTGCCTAAATAAAGGAGATTAATTATTTACAGTCCATTATTATTATTATCTGACTGTGTCGAGTATTTATTTGAGTTTGTTTCTTGTGTGAGCTATCGAACACTACCTTTCTTCTATGGAGTCTCATTTCTTCTTTTCTCGCTCTTTTATATGCTTCAGAATTACGCCTGTTATTCTGAAGAATTAATTCAGAACCATGCAGCATTTTTTTAAATATGCCTGATTTTTCTTGTAAGTAAATTCTTCATCAAACCAGTCTTTAGTTTAACTGTGTTCAGTATTGCCAACAGTAGCTTTAGCAGCATGGCAGATACATTCCTTTATTTTTGTACAGTGGTCCTGCAAGGAGTCTCAGTCATCTATCTTCACTATTTGTTTTTCCAAACAGTCAATACAGTCATTTCTTATTTTTTTTTATCTTCAGTTTTTCACAGTCAAAATTTGTAATGGCTCTATACGTTCTTTATTGGCATTAGAAAACCTTCCTCTGATTTTGGCAATAATTAAATAATGATCTGAGTCGATATTTGCTCCTCTAAAGGTCATATCATCAAGTATTTCAGATCAATGTGTAGCATAACTCAAGATATGATCAATTTGGTTTGAACAGAATCCATTTGGTGTCTTGCAAGTTATATAGCCAACGGCCGTACCATGCTGAATATATCGATTCTCGTTAGATCACCGAAGTCAAGCATCAATGGGCGCGGTCAGTACTTGGGTGGGGGACCACCTGGAACACTGCGTGCCGTTGGCAAATTTGGGACCTGAATGGCCGAGTGTCTAGCGCTCTGGCGCTCGGTGCCACAGGTTTCGGGTTCGAATCCCGGCGGTGCCATGGATGTTTGTAGTGGTTCGGAATCCACTTTAAGCCGTAGGTCCCGGTCTCCTATGACTGTCAGAGCGTCACGGAGCAAAAGTCAGGCTTCTACCTACGGGGTGCTCCATCACAACAGAAGCTGCTTCCCTCCCCTTCAATCATGAGTCCATATGGGCTCGTGGGCTTGGCCAGCCAAGTGGGATAAGAAACAACAACAAGTTATATATTCTTTTATGATAAAATAAGATACTTCCAACATACATGCCATGTAATTCATCGAAATCAATGAGCTTACATCCATCGTTATTTATCACTCCAGGAAGGCTATATCGACCAACAACTGTATGGTATTCAGTCTCTTTCCCAATCTTGGCATTATAATTATCAATAACAACTTTTATGTCATTTCTTGGGTATCTACTGTGGAGTTTAGATAGACTTTCATATAATGTTTTCTTTTCTTTATTCTGATTTTTCCTTTGCGGAAGTTTGGGTATATAGTCTGAAAATCCGTTATTAGATGTTTTATTCGTTTTCTTACAACAGCCTGTATTCTGTATATACAGCTTCTGTATATATTCTGTATATACAGCAGCAACTACCAATCCTTCTAATTTCCTGTAGCTCCCATTCATCGACGCTTTATTGATCTACTGGTTGCAATAACATCAGAAGTGAGCTGCTTCTATAGAAAGATAAGACCTTCCAGATTCCAAGTTTCAAATCCAAAGTCCGTTTTACTGGTCTTTTCCCTAAAACAGTCCTGCTAATTTTTTCACTAGATTTTGGATCAGAAAGTTTTTTACGGGTTGTAGTTGTCAGACTCACACCCAACCCCTAATCTGAAGAATCAGGTTGTTCCTCTTTGTCAGATATCTCCCTTTCAACCTGTCCCCTTGGGTGATCCTGTCAGTAGCTAAGCTACCGCCGTTATAGCTATCGAGATCAACTACACACACAAACCACAGCACCACGTTAAGGTAGTAACACCGTCTTTGTAGAATTGTCTATCCATATTAGCTTAATTACATGTGCAATGTCACACACGAAAAGCACATAACAAAATGAATGCGGTTAAATAATTATTTTTCGGCGTTACCGAAAGTGACGTCATGGAGAGAATGAGAAATCATGGAAAAAAAGTGAACAAATTACCCATTTCTGCAAAACGAAAAAATAAAAATATTCGATACTAAAAATTTGAAAAAATTCGAAACATTCCTAAGAATAAATAAATATTGTCTTGGAAAATAATACAAACTCTTTTAATAAATATACCCGTTGTTGAAATAACAAACGAAAAAATAAATTTCGAAATGTCGTTTAAATTCTAATTTTCTTTTTAAATTTAATAAATATCTAATCAATAAATTTATTATTATGATGATTTTTAATATATGACACTTAATGTCCTCGACTAAAAATTATGAAGGCATAAACGATAGTTTTTTCCTTAATTTCAGAATAATCAGTGGCAACAGCGGTTTTTTTGTTAGACACTGTGTTAGTGTTTTTAAAATCGGCATTTTCTTTGCACTGTGTGACAGTGTTAACATTATAAGTATTAACTAATATTTTTTTCTGTTGTATAATCATACTTTTATTGAAAATGGAGTATTGGGACGATGAGAATAGTAGCGTTCCTGCGCCTGCTGAAAATCAATTCAATGAACAGCAGACTTATGCTGCTCCATCAAGACGATGGGATGATGAAACCCATAATGGGGCTTCTAACTTTCATAATCAACGTTTTGATAGAAATAATTACACTTCAAGAAATGACGGCCAGAGAAATAATAGACGTGGATTTTCGAACAGAGGAAGTAGAACTTTTACTCGAGGTGGAGGTAACGATCGCAATCGGAGATCAATTGAAGAATCCTCAGAAATTCAAATTGAATCAAGCCATGTTGGTCGAGTCATTGGTCGTGGAGGATCTAAAATTCAAGAATTACAAAATGAGAGTGGAGCACGCATTAAAATTCTCCAAGACAATGATTCAAACAGTGATAGTACGTCTGTTCGTTTGACCGGATCGGTCGATGCACGTGAAAGAGCAAAATGTCTAATTGAAGAATTGACTGCTGATTTCAATAAAATGTCTACAAACAAAAGTTCTAATCGATCAAACAGAAAGGAAGATTCATCATGTAATGATGATATTACCAAACCTGATGGAACAATTGACTGGAACTTGTTAAATCAACGATATGAAGAAGACAAAAAGAAAAGGCTTGCGGCATTACCAAAAATCGTAAAAAATTTTTACAAAGAAGATCCAGCTGTTACCTCTATGTCTGAGACTGAGGTGGCAGATTTTAGGGCTAAGAATAATAATATAAGTGTGATGAATGTAGATGATGATGATATTAAGCCTATTCCCAATCCTGTCTCTACTTTCAAGCAAGCCTTCCAACATTATCCAGAATTGCTAACGGAACTTGAGAAGCAAGGATTTAATAATCCTTCACCAATTCAAAGCCAAGCTTGGCCTATTATCTTGAGCGGTCTTGATTTGATTGGTATTGCCCAGACTGGAACTGGAAAAACTATAGCTTTTTTATTTCCTGCACTTATACATATCATTGGTCAAGTTACCCCTAGAGAAGAGCGTGTTGGACCGTCTTGTATCATTTTAGCACCAACTAGAGAATTGGCTCAGCAGATAGAGATAGAAACAAAAAAATATTCCTATCATAATATTAAAAGTGTATGCCTTTATGGTGGTGGAAGCAGAAGAGATCAAATTAATGTGGTAACTAAAGGTGTAGATATTATTATAGCTACTCCTGGTAGATTAAATGATCTTGTAATGAATGAAATTGTTAATGTTACTGGTGTAACATATCTGGTCCTTGATGAAGCTGATCGCATGTTAGATTTAGGATTTGAACCTCAGATACGCAAGATTGTCTTGGATATTCGACCTGATCGGCAAACTATTATGACCAGCGCTACTTGGACAAATGAAATTCAAAAAATGGCAGAGCGATATATGTCTAAACCAATTAAAGTGAATGTAGGTGCTCTAGATTTAGCTGCTGTACATACAGTTACACAAAAAATCGTATTTGCTGAAGATGAGGATAGACGTGCTATATTAGAAGATTTTCTGGCCTCCATGGAAGAAGACGATAAAGTTATTGTTTTTGTAGAACGTAAAAGTGTTGCAGATGATTTATCTAGCGATTTATTAATAAGAGGTGTTCAACTTCAGTCTATTCATGGAGACAGAGAGCAATGTGACCGAGAACAAGCCCTTGATGATTTAAAAACAGGATATGTCAAGATTTTGATTGCAACTGATGTTGCTTCAAGAGGATTAGACATTAAAGATATAACTCACATTTTTAATATGTATTTTCCGCATAATATTGAAGAGTATGTTCATCGTGTTGGACGAACAGGGCGTGCTGGGCGAACAGGTACGGCTATTTCAATCTTCACCCGTCAAGATTGGATGCACGCTGAAAGTTTTCATAAAGATCCTAGAAGAAGCTGACCAGTTTATACCCCAGGAACTCTATGATATGGCAGACAGATACAGAGCTTGGAAGCGTAAGAAACAAGCTGAAGATGCTGCTGCTGGTGGAAGACGTAGAGGAGGACGGGGTGGCCGCAGATGGAATTGAACTATCCATTCCAAATTATTAACATTGTTATCAATTACTGGTTTTTTTACAGTCATTTTGTTGGGGTAATCTGATACATTAATCAGGTATTAGTTGTATTTTTTTCTGTTAAATATATGTATAAAATATTTCAGTTTAATGTGTGTCTTATTTGTGTACATTTGAGTTTAAATTAAATTGTTTCTCATATGTGGTTAATTAAAGAAAAATAATGAAGTAATTCCTTTCAGTTTAAGTAAAATAAATGAAAAAATATGTATTTTTTATGAATTAATAAAAAACAAATGACCCTAAATTAATATTATTTTGCTTTTATTTTTTTTTAATTTATAATGAAAATTATTAAATATATTTCCATAAATGGTTATTTAGTATAATTTCTCATTAAAGGGAAACATAGTTTCATTTTATTCATCTAGGATATAATGTATCAAGTAAGACAAAGCTTTAAATCTCATTATTTTTACTAAAATATTAAATTTTCTTTTAACAGCCTATCCATATTGTGTATGGAAAGGGAAATTTTAATTCTTGACTGCCATTGGCAATTAAACAAATGCAGGTAAGTTGTGTTGTTGGTGCACGTTTATTACTGTTAATCGAATAGTGACGATTAAAAAAAAAATTTCCATAAAAGTATAATACAATCCTAATATTAAATGAAGTGGATCAAAAGATGTAAGCTGTATAAAATTTATATAAGAATAAACTTCAAGTAATGGTGTGTAAAGGAGAAGTCTATAATATAAAGTGTCTCCCTACTTTTTCCTTCCCCATACTCTTATTTCTTTTCCAGTTAAATGCTAGACTTTGATCTGCAAATACTGATACTTAAAAGGTTTAGTTTAGAGAATTTTTAAATTTTAATATTACAAACTTATAGAGGATACCCCTATAAAACCATGATTTATTACTACATTTACACACTTGATAAATTAAATATAGAGGATAGTTTAATTTCTAATACTTAATAATTTTAATTTATAAACTTATTTAAGATGCACCCAATTTATTACAAGATAACCACTCTTAATAAAATAAATGCAGATCAATTATTTATATTAAACAATTTTTATTAACTTTTAAAAGCAATTTACTTTTTATTTTCCCTTGCATGTAAAATTGAAAAAAAATTGAATTGATAAAATTATGATATTTAAATTAAAAGAAATGGCAAATAGCAATTTTTCCTAAAAGTGACATAATATTTTTCTTCCCCCTCGTACACACATAACAGAAGCCCAATTTAAGAGCTGAATTTCTAGTAATTAAACACACAAATAACATATTAAAGTGCAGTGTAGATGCTAAAGGATTCTGTAATTAGTCTTAAGGAATGATTTTATATTAATAAATATAATGCTTTCTAAATATTAAGTATAAATAAAAAAAACGTAATATCAACTTATTTTTTTAATCCAGTTGAACAAATAAAAATTTCAGAAGCAAAATAGTGCAGGTCAAAGGCACATTTAAAAATGAGGTCAATCGGATACCAGACAGCACTCATAAAAAAAAAGGTTTCTGTAATATGAGTGATGAACCGAGCAGCCTTTGGCAACAACTAACTTGGCAAAGGAGCACTTTATATCGGAGAGTGCCCTGTAAAAGTGAAATTCGAATTTTTTTTCAGTAGACTTTTTTGTAGTTGATGCTAATCTGTCGAATTAAGCAGTTCAATTATTTACTAATTGGCATGAGAGACAGAGAGGACCCTTCTACCTTAATTAGTAACAAAAATATTGTCACTTGATTATTTCAACTCTGCCAAGAAAATCTAATCAGCATAAATTATTAAAAATGTCCCTTCAATAACATCCTGAATATTCTGAAATGATGCATTTATATAACTGCAAGAATTTTTAAAAACTGATGGCAATACCATTTTTGGCTTATCACTAAAAGTTGCATTAATAAACCAGTACCATTTTGGGTTACATATGTCCATAATAATGGTGTAAGTTTTTTTAAACATGAGATTGTGTATTATTGATATACTTTGCAAAGTTATAAGCATGTGCATTTTTTAAATTCAATTTTTATTTAGGGAAAGGCTGAAACATTTTATGTAAAAGTTAGAAATTGTTATTAATTTTTGCTGTACAAAGAAATTAACATTCAACAAAAGAATTTAAGACATAGCAGATCTAAGAAGCAAACAAAAATAGTTGAAATAATATTAAGTATTTCTTTTTAGTTTTTCCTCTGTTTTTAAGTTACAAGCTTAGCTGATGTTAATGAGAACATTTTAGCAGGGCTGATTTATGTAGTAGCAAATGTGATGCGCTTGCATTATATTTATC
Source organism: Caerostris darwini (assembly GCA_021605075.1). Classification (NCBI taxonomy): domain Eukaryota; kingdom Metazoa; phylum Arthropoda; class Arachnida; order Araneae; family Araneidae; genus Caerostris; species Caerostris darwini. Next base: position 21,178 of record BPLQ01013498.1, read on the forward strand.
AAGTCACTTTTCATTCATCCTTATATAAAATTTTTATATGGCACTTTTTATTTTGCAATTAGCTCATTTACTAAATTTTGAAATGTAATTTCACATGGGTGATATTTAAAGAAAGAAATGACATTTCTTTCAATCCTTTCTTTTCTAAATCACACATCTTTCCTTTAGGGTCATGTAAGAAAGTATAATTTTAAGAAATAAAATTGTGCAATTTTAGCAAAAGAATTTTGTTTGTAAAAACTAAATATTTAAATTATTCTTTTTTATATTTACAAATAAAAACTGTTTTTCCTTGAAGTTCTATGAATATATCACTACTAATAGCTCTAGTAATGATGAATGGTTTTCTAAAGAAAATAGCAAATATTCAATTAACATTTTGTTTTTTACTAACTAAATCCTTGTACATCCTACAAAAAATAAAGTTTGGAATTAAAAATATTTTGATATCTTTTAAATGTGTGATTTTGTCAGGATGCCCATATTTTCTACATATAAATCTGTGTGTTTAACCATACCTGTCAAGTTCTAACAATAAAAACAATATTTTTTCAAAAAAAAAAAAAAATATTTTTTTTATTTTTAAAAAAGACATAAGAAGAAAAAACTTATATTTTTCTTTGAAGCAGTAAATAAAGATGTTTAAAAGAATTGCATTGATATGATTTGATATTAATTTTATAGAAGGAAAAATAATCGAATGATTATTTTATTGTTAACATTGATTTATTAACATAAGTTTTTGTTAAGAAATTATAAATTGTGTAAAATTGATATTTTTTAAAAAAGCAAAATAAATCAATAACATCAAGTTGGAATAAGTTCCAAATAAAAGTCAGCGGAAATAAAAGTTAAATTTTTAAGTAAAAAAAATATGTTTACTATAGATTTAGTAAAAAAGAAAAATTCCTTCTGTTCTTGATTTATATCCAAGTGTTATTTGTGAATTCAACTATTTGCTGATTTTAATGTACAACACTAATAATTAAAAATGATGATAAAAAATACTAGCCATAAAAACTTTTCATATTTTGGATAATTTTTTAGAATTATATTTAATTTTTAAAATTATGACATTGAAATTCAAAAATTATATTGTGTCAAATTTTTAATAAATTCTATTATAAATGCAAATTTAATTTCTACACAAACTCGTATGTATTAACATCATTTGGTGAGTATTTTTAATAAAGTTTATTTATTAAAAAAAATAAATAAAGGTTCAATTTTTAACAACTTTTTTTCTCCTTAGTAGAACAAAAAAGAAATGATTACTCCTAGTTTATTCATTAAATGTTTTTTAGATGAATTAAAATGAAAATTAAATCTCTCTTTTATTTTAAAACTATGATAATCTATGCAGTTTTTCTAGGCAAAATATACTGCCATAATAAGCAAGCCATGTAATTTATAAATAAGTTATCAATCAATAGTCAATTTTGATTGTGAAAAAAAAGTAACATATTAGCAATAGTAATTAAAGTAAATTAATTTATTTTCATATATTTCAAATCTTTCTTAGAAAGAAATGAATTATCTCATTTGTTTTATAATGGAATAAATACAATACTAAAGATAATATTATTATCTTGTGGGTTAAAAATTAAGCTAGTGTGCTGTTCATTCAAAACAATCAAGCTGCTGAATCTTTATATTGCAAAATAAATCATGTTGCTAAATATTTCAAATGCTTTTTCTCCTTCTAAATACCTGTTATTACTCTTAAGCATTATTTCAAACACATAAAAACGATGATAATAGAAATTATTAGTTGTTTTTATTCTCTTTTTATCCCATAAATGCTGTAAGTTAATGGAATGTATTAAATAAAATTTTATTAAAAAACATAGTTATGCTTTTAATACAATTTTATTCTCTTAACCTTTTTATTTAGAATTTTAAATCTGCATTTTATATTTTGTAGTTTTATGGAAATAGTAATTAATTTTCATTACTACAGCCATTGTTTTTCCATTGAGTAATTAGAAAATGTTGTTTTTTAAGCAATCTTGCTTTATCCAATAAACAATAATTTTTATAAAGAGTAAGGATTCTCTGTCCTCTCCTGCAAATTATAAATTTTTTCTGTAAAGTTTATTAATTATGAATTTAAAATTAAAAAAATTTTAGTTCCGAGACTTAGATTAGCACATCCTTTATCCTTTTGAATACTGTTGCAACAATCTCTCACAAAGTTATTGCCAACTGATAGAGCAACTAGATAATCAAGATCTTCAATTTCTTGATAAAATTGAATTGGTAACATATTCCTTTATTGTAAAATATTGATTTAATAACAAAGTAATTTAAGTAAATGACATTTAAGCAGCCATAATACAAATTTTAATATTTCAATTAAGTCTTAAAATGGCTTTGCAACTTCTTTTTTCTATAGCATTTTATTCTCTTAAGCTTTTTATTTATAATTTTAAACCTACATTTTATATTTCAGTCATTTACTAGTTTTATGAAATAACTATGGGAATAACAATTTCCATTACCATGGAAGAAAAATTCTTGTTTATTGGATAAGCTAAGATTTCTTTAAAAAATGGCATTTTTGAATTACTCAATGGAAAAATGGCTATAGTAATGAAAATTAATGACTATTGCCATTGTTTTTCTATAAAACTAGAAAATATAAAATACAGATTTAAAATTATAAATAAAAAGCTTAAGAGAATTAAATTCTAATAAACCATAATTTAATGTAATTTTTTAAATCTATTTGATGCTCTATTTCAAACTAAATAAACTTATTTTAGCTAGTAAAAGCATTAGTACCTTTAGAATACTTTATATTCAAGCATTTTTCTGACATACCGTACTTTAATATCTTAAATAAATTAATACATTTCTATTATGTTAGAGCTGTTAATGGGAAAACTAATGATAGAAGTTTTTATATAGTTCTTTATTAAATATAATGCATCTACAAATTTTTAAAATTTCCAGAAAACCTGGCGAGTGATTATTCACAGCATTTACTATTATGACATTTTTGCTTGCTTTAAATTATCATTTAAGAAATAGGCAAAAAAAAAAAAAGTTTTGCAGGAAATTTTTATAAAAAGTCTTTTTTATACATTTAACAACATTTGCTCTAATAAATTTGATTTCTGAGCAATAAAATTGATGCTTAAAATAAAGTTAAATAATAAAGTTCTGCTTTAAATTTGAAAAAAAAATGTAAAGGAGCCATTTTAAATGTTTTGTGTAGCATATGAAGATCATGTATTGGCACAATCTATTATTATTTATTGGTAAGGATAATTTTGTAATAGGCTTGAAGATGTTGATGAATACAAGAAGTTTTATTTTTTTAAAAAGTCTCGGATAGTATGGTAATATTGAGAAAGTTTGACAATTACATTTGAAAAATTCCCTCCTCTCTCATCAAATAATAATTGATGAGATTGGTAAAGATATTACTCATAAAATTAACATGGTCAATAAAGATTTTTCTTTGTCCCATAAAATAGCTTCTTCACACAATTCCATTCTTGTCTAGTGATTTCCAACAAAAAAAGTCTGATAGTTACCTACCATGTTCTTCAATCTCCAGATTATATAACTGCAGACTACTTTCTGTCTCTTAAAATAAAAGCTCACCTTAAAGGTCATTATTTGAATCGTGATTCAGAAAATGTAACAAATTTAAACAATATGCTAAATAATTTCTACAAAGGAATTGTGAATGTGCAAGCAGTGAATAAGCTTAGAAGGAATGTGCATTGAAAGCTAAGAAATGAGAACATTTTTTTTAACAAAATTAATTTTCCCTAAATATATATACATAAATATTTGTGTGTGCATAGAAAATATTTAGAGAACATTATTACAAATGCTGTGTGTTTCATGAAATATTTATATTGGCAAGTAAGTTATTGGTTTCCTTACTATGTGATGTTTCTGAAGAAAGCAATTAAGATACAGCAGGAATGTACTGAATGCTATCTGTAAGCAGATTCAGATTGCTTACCTTGCTGGTAATCCAACTCATCATGAATTATACAAATTTTAAGAAGACATTGAATATTTAATATCTTAAAAAGATTGATAGTTTGATATCTGCCTCTAAGGATCAATTTTCTATTTTTTTAAATACAAAATTTTTGCTAAGTTTTAATGGACAAGTGTTTTACCCCCAAATACAATTGAATTGCCATTCAAAAACATTGAACCCACAGAATAAATGTGTAGACTTAAAAATTCACTGAACACTTAATAAATCCTATAGTCATTGGGATTTGATGAATAGAGCACATTAACAATAATAATAAAAAATTCTTGATGTGTTTTTTTTTTTATTATAAAATTCTAAATTTGTATATTGTGCTTAAAATTCAATAACTAAAATTTTAAAATCAAATTGACTTATAGAAATTAATGTATCATATTTATGAAATAAGTTCTACAAAGTTTATCATAGATAGAACTATATTTCATAGATAAAATAATATTCAGAACTGAATTTAGTTGATATGACATTCTTTAAAGATTATTCTGTATGAAAATTTTTTTTAAACAAAATGTATTTTATTTTAGAATTTTTCTAAAAATAATTATGTATTATTTTTACATACTTATAATATGAAATATAATATTTTTACATACTTATAATATGAAATATAATATATAATATTTTTACATACTTATAATATGAAATTATTTAAAATAAAAATAAAATTTAATGAAATCAATTTTAAAAAAAAAGGGCAAGTAGAACTGATAAGTTCCCTTTTCTAATTCTGTTAATAAAATAATTTTTGTTGAAAATATAGTTCACTTGGAAAAAAATCTCACTAAATATTTTTATTAATGAATGTGTAAAAAATTTTAAGGTCTGAATGAGATAAGTTGATTTTCATCCCATTTTTGTACACTTACTGAAATCCTTCGAATAATTTCCAACTTTATTACTGAAACATTTTTTTTTTATTTTTTTCTGAAACTTCAAAATTATTTGTCTTACTTTATCTCTGAACCAGAATTGGTTATTCAGCTTGTCAATTGTTATGTGTGGCGATTTCATCTTTGATATATTTTTTATTTCTGTACTAATTATAAAATTGCTTGCTTTGATAAAAATGAGAAAAACTATAACTATAAATTTTTCATGTTATTCTGTCTAAGAAATTAAATTATGCCATAAAGTTGTCTGTTGTTAATAGTATGTTGCTCAGTACATTATAAAAAATATAAGTACATGTCACACCACTTTTATAATGAAATTATTTATATATTTGAAAATAACTTATAAATTTTATGAATTTTCAAAATTATTTTTGTTGTATTAATAACATTTAAATTTAATCTTATTTAAATTTTATTTTAATATAAATCATTCGTAGCTGAGGAGTTCAGAAATATTTATTTTGGATGGAGGTGCTACAGTAACTATTGAAAACAGACATATCAGTTTTTTTTTTAAATCTAAATAATAAGTGCATCAGGAGAAATTCTTTGAAGAAATAATGCACAAATATACTTAATTAATTGCTTATTGAGATTTAAAAAAAAAATTTTTGTGTGTGTGTTTGTTCACTGTTGGTTATGTATTTTTATGCATACCACATACAGCTTGTGGTTCTGTGATGAAGGTGAGCATCATCCATCGATATGCTTGCATTGCCTTCCTATAAACTTCTAGAAGTAACAGCTTCACATTCGTGCATTATATGGGGAAAATCTGGAAAACTCCCAATAGACATTATATTTGTCAATAAGAGATGCTTATATTAATTGTAACAATCACCATCAAGTGTCCTGGTTTGTTAAAGAATTCATTGTAATAGGCACCACAAGTTAAAATCAAACTTAGTTCCTCCTGTACATTAGTCTCGTTTGCCACCATTGCGCAACTAGTTAGGACATATTAAGTTAGAGTCCAAAAATTAAGATTGATAATAATTATTTAAAGGAAAATTTTAAATTTAGCTGCAGAAAATCATAAGCTCTTACAATAGAGACAACGAATTTATTTATTTTTTCATCTTAATTTGGAAGCGAGTTGTTAAAAAAATTAATTTCATTTGGATTATTTTTAGTTGAACCCATTAATGTGTTATTTCGGTTTTAGATATAATTTTAAAATTATATCTAGAAGAAAAGTTTTTTTATGTAGATAATAGATTTTTTCGAGAAAAAAATTGTTTAAAGTATTTTTTCCATTATTTTTCAATGATGAATTGCTTGCGATGGATTACTGCCAAGAAGTTTCAAAATAAAAATAATATTCAAATGAATTTTATATTACAATATATAAAAACGTTTATAAACTTAAATTTTAAGATTTCATCATTAAAACTTGTATGAAGATGATGTCCGACATTGTTCATAACAGTGAATGATATCGAATGTTGTTGGAATAATTATTCTAATTTTTAAAAAGCATTATTTTTTTCTGGTTTGGTAGCTAACATAAAGCTCCTTCTCTTGAAATGAAGGTAAGGTGCTTTTGGTCGAAGCCCATTGCATTCATTATGTCATTTTTATTATTATTGTAATAAATATAATTAGTTTAAAACTTGGAAAACATATAAAATCAGAAAAGAAAAAAAAAAAAAAGAGTGAAGAGAAAACATTAAATTAAAAATAAAAGCAAAAAATATTTAGAAGTGGAAAAAAATATTAACAGAAAATAATAATCAGCATCACCATCATTCAGTAGAAGTAGCATTTATGCCAGACAATAAAGTGTTGAGTTTATCCATGGGTTTTTGTGTATATTTAATATTTCGAGCAAGGGAGATTATTCCAATATTTGAATAAAATTTGAATTTGAATTTCCAATATTAAACTCTTTTATTATGAAAGCTATTTTAGCAATAATTTCATTGAATAATGGTTGAAACTCATTTCCAGGTACTGACATAGGTGAAGAGAGTACATGCAGACCCCTCAGGGATTCAGCAGTTTAGGGTAAGGGAAGTTGAATAGAAATTTTTCTATAATTAATGATATTGAGCCACGTCCTGACAAGAGTACGAAAAAAGCGAGTCGTTCTCGCTAACCAATTATAAACCGATTTGTTTCAGTGGGAATAGAACATTTGGAGTGAGTGACTGGCAACTGGCGTACCGATTACGGAGTACCAACAGGGGGAAATACCCCTTAAACCTCCTCATCTTAATTCATAAATAAGCTTTAAATTTTAATTGGCTGCTTAATTAATGTTAGTAGAAATACAAGATAAAGTTTCTAAAAATTCAAGTTAAATGGTAAATGGCTCTGCTCCAACCTGTGTGGATTTTCTCACACATCAAAGTTATTTTTCGTGGACGTCATCGTCGACCAGCTGTCACTAACATCGAGATATAACATGGCTTGTTTTTCGCGGTCAGACGGAGTAACTCGGAGTTAGAACGACTCGTATTCTCATCTGGACGCGGCTTTAACAAAGTTTAGTCGAAAGTTTTTGAATTTAGGGTAGCCAAGCCCAGCAGTTAGACATCCAATAGTATTACAATTTATGGAAGTAGGCTTGCTAATAATTTCTATGGAAAGGGGTGCTTTTTGCAATCTTGAAGGTTGTGCTGTTCTCCATACGTAAGGCAATGGGTTTAAAATCGTAATTTAATTAACTTTCATGAAAGTATTTGCATTTGAAGCGTAAGTTATTTGTTAAATTTTTATAATAAGATAAAAGAAGTCTATTTATTTTGAAAATGCCATTACTAGTCTCGTTGCGAGGTAAAATTAATTTCCAAATAGGCAGGCTACTTGGCGTTAGTTGTCAGCTAAGTAATTTTAACATCTTTAAAGAATTTAAGGGCCAAATCCTGACTGATTTCTTTAATAGAAATATATGGGAGACCTTTAAGGACGACCTCTCAGATTTAGGGGTAATAAAAAAAATTCAATGTTCTTTTCACCCAAGTCATTCTATGATGCTGAACATCCATAGGAAACATCTCTCCAGCAAGTGTAATACGCACAAATTCGTCGAATTATTTTAAAGTCTGAGTGAGATTCGTCGTAGGGTAAATAAGTTATAGGCCGAAATTTGGGAAGGGAAGGGTCAGGTGCATTACCATCTTTGCCGACATTCTGTGGTAGATTTAGAAATTCCTTATTTATATTAATAGAATCGGGCTTGAATGGTCGAGTGGCTAGCAGTCTGGCGCTCGGAACCACGGGTTTCGGGTTCGAGTCTTGGCGGTATCGTGGATGTTTGTAGTGGTTCGGAATCACTTTAAACTGTAGATCCCGGTCTAACAAGATCGTAGAGCGTTGCGGGGGTACTGTTACTCAGCGTCCGTAGCTTATCTCCAAGCTACACGCACCTCCTGAATAGCGCTAAGTGAGTAACATCAGTGCAGTGCTTGCCTTAAGGCATCAAAAACAGGTGTTTACTAGCTGCATTAGAACAAAAAAATATATATATATATATTAATAGAATCAGAATTAAAAGTCATTTTTTTTTCTGTATTACGCTTATTAGATTTAATAAAATCTCATTATCAATAGAAAAAGAAGCAGAATTATTAACAGTAAGGCAATTGACATTTGTCCTTAGGTGGCTGGCATCTCTTTTCAAATATTGTTTGAAATTAGATTTACGCATAACAAAATTAACAATAGAGCAATGATCCTAAAGACTTACCCTTTCCTTGATGTTTTTGAGAGTATTTTGTTTCAGTCTCCTTAGCTGTGTAGGAAAACTTTACGAAAAACTCTTAGTGGAACATATTATTCATCTTGCGATAAAAATTCCATAATTCCAGCAGAACAATTTGGATTCCGTCAACATCATTCAACTTGTCATCAACTTCTACGTGTCACCAATATCATCATTGAAAGATATAATAAATTTTTTACAGGAAGTGTCTTTCTAGATGTCAAAAAAGTTTTCGATCGTCTGTGGCACAATGGACTGATCTACAAAATGATCAAACATCAATTTCCAACTTGGATCACACTTATCATTACAAATTATCTTAAAAATAGAACCTTTCAAGTTCGACTTCATAAAGAATTCTCCAAAATCGATCGTATTTGTGCTGGTACACCTCAAGGAAACGTGCTAAGTCCTACAATAACATTCTCTAAACGTTCTCTACAATATCTTTACCTACGACTTTCCTCAATGCACTGACATTTCCACTTGCTTATTTGCTGACGATTCTGCTGCTCTTGCCCAAGGTGCTTCTATTCTTTATGTCATGAATACTCTTTAAAATTTTCTGAATATCCTAGAGGATTGGCTAACTAAATGGCGCATCGCAATTAATGTCTCTAAATCTCAAACTATCATTTTCCGAAAAGGACACGCCAGACAACCATATATTAGTCTCTCCCTTTTTGATCAACAAATTGAATGGGCAACTAATATTAAATATCTCGGCTTAATGATAGACAATAAACTTACGTTTTGAGCTCATATTCAAAAAATCAAAGAAAAATGTTGGAAAAAATTTTATCTCACTCTACCACTCATTAATAAATTTTCTAAATTAACTTTGTCAAACAAACTTCTCTACAAACAAATTCTTAGGCCTATCCTTACCTAGGCTGCCCCAATCTGGGGTCTAGCTGCACAATCTAACAAGAAACCTGTACAAATTATTCAAAACAAACTTCTTCGTACTATCACTGGTGCACCCTGGTTTGTCCGCAACTCTACAATTCATCAAGATTTAAAAATTGATTCTATTGACAACTATATTACTAAACTTTCTAGAAATTTCTTCAATGCCATTGCTACTCGCGAAAACCCTCTCATCAAGGCACAAACTATATTTACGCAATTGAATGGAAAATACAAGTTACCTTTCTCTACTTCTAAATGGAATCGAAGCCTCAAACCACCATAATTTCCTGCTCACTTATCGCTTTTTAGATATTTTACTTCAACGCATATTTACTGATCATAAATTTCTTGTTACGTTTCCATCACCGATGATTTACATTTTTCTTACTTTCTTCTTTTTTTTTCTCTCAAATCATTTGATTACTATTATCTATTTATCATGACTTTTCTTTCCTACTGCCTTCACATACTATTAAGTAGATGAACGCTTCGCGTTCAGGCATTCGACATCTTTATTCAGCAATGATGATGATGATGAGAGTATTTTGTAGGTGATTGAAATGTCTTATAGTGCATTTTCTTCAGGTACACAGTAGCATTAATTGCATTGATGCGGATTGTCAAATTCTTAATTCCAGTATCAGAAAACTTGAATTGTTCACATAATCCTTTAGGTGACAACTGCTCAGAAGTCATGGAGGTACTTTCATAGGGACTTTATAAGTTCCGTACTCCAATCTGCATCAGTTTCCATATTCATAGAATTCATGATTACTCACTCATTCATCTTCACTCATCTGATGATATATCAGTCTAATATTCTTCTTATAGTGTTGTGTGGTTTAATCGGATGATACTAAGATCTGAATCGAACTGAACTGAATTAAATTCTTTCCCAAGTAAATAAACAACTCTAAACATGCTGTTAGTATCAAGTCAAGTCGAAATGTTGTTCTATCGAAATAAATAATTTCAGTTTGCGTATTTTATTAATTAGTGTATTTATTTATTGCTGTGTTTAAGTTGAATTTTTGTATTATTATAAAAAGAAAGCATGTCTATTTTGTGTCACAATTATCGAAGTATTACATGTCTTTTCATTAAATCTTATATTGATAATTGTAATTCAACAAAGAACTCTTGCCGAATACTGTATCATAATTATAGCAAAATTTCCTCTGTTGAAGAACCTATTTCTTCAGTTTCAAAATCTGACATTGTATGTGAAGACAAAGGGGATATTTTTGGATCTTTGCGAAAACCTCTTGAACGCACGAAATTTAATCGTAATTTAAAATCCCGTGGTGATAAAAAAGATGTTAAAGTAATCAAAATAAAAAATAAGCCAAAACCTAATCAATTTAATAATCCCGATGTTTTTGGGAAATTATCGGACAAGAATCCTGTCTGGTATCCTGACATCCATAAAAAATCTATTATCGATAATGACCAGAGTGATGATAGTGTAATTGTTCGAAATATTAGCAAATACCATAAAGATCCTAAGGTGTATTTAGAAAAAATGAAGCATTTAGTATTGGAGAAAAAGGTATAAAATTAAATTTTCTATTTATATGATTTTTAATATGAATTATTTTTAAGATGACTTTATTTAATTCACTGTTCAAAATTAGCACTGCATAAATCATAGCGTTACTATTTAAATGTTGTTATAAATTGTTTTTGAAAATGAAATATATTGTATAATATTTTATTCAAATATATATTTCACATTGCATTTTATTAATCATTAAACATTTTGATATTTTTCAGTTTATGAGGTATCTTATGGTGTAATGTAAATATTGCTATAAAATCTAACTAGAACTAATAATGTAAACATTTTGTATAAAATAACCTAAATATATGGAGTATATTGGTTTATAAAATGGTTATCTGAATTGGTTTAGTTACAAAGCTTATGATGTCATCTTCATATGACATGATTTTTAAATTGCTTAAAAATATATTTGACAAACAATTGTATCACTAAAAGAAAAAAATGCAATATATAAAGAAATATAAAATGTTTAAACTGTATAAAAGTAAATAAATACTCACCTTTTCATACATCTTTAGTAGAAAAGAGGCACATTTGAATAGTTTTTTCAAAGCTACCATTTTTTATATTTTAAATCATTTTTATTACTTAAGTGCCTTCATTTCAAATGATATGTTATTGTTCATCTTTTTTATATTTTATAAGCAATCTATTATGACTTCTAAAAAATAAAATTAATTAAATAAGTTAGAAGGCACATACCTGCATGATATGCACCTGATGCTGGGTATTTTAGGACAGCTCTAGAATTGCAATAGGTACATTGGAACTACGATCTTTTTATTTGTGATCACAAATATTTATCTTTAAAAAAAATCAGAAATAACATAGCAACAAAATTGACTTATAAAATTATTTATAACATATACTTTTTTAACAAAATTATTATTAAAATGATTACTAACAATGCATTTGCAGTTTTATTTAACAAACATCATAATTAAATAAGTTTATGAAAAATTTGTAATGTTCTGTTGCAATGGTTCCCAAAATCTTTTGCTTGTGACCTCTTTCAAAAGTTCAAATGACCCCCTGCTATTGATGTGTCAAAAATATATGAAGTTATATTTTCCTATACAAATGTAATAAACCATCTTCAAAAAAATTTGTGTAAATAATAAGACAATTAAATTTTGAATAAATGGACTCTAGTAGATATAACATTGGGAAAAGAAAATATTAAATAAGGAAAAGAAAAATTTTTTGAAAAGTCTTGTTATATTAAGTTTAAAAGATTTAGTTTCAATGTGAAAATAAAATTCTACAATTTTCTAATATTTTCTTGGGACCACCACTTATAGAACTATTGCTTTATATGACAGTATTGATACTGCAGGTTCTGCCATTAGTCATGGATATTTAACGCAATATTTTTTAAATCAGTTCTACTGGCATCTTCAATTTCTGGGAAAATAAGATTCCATAGTTTTATTTTTTTCTCTTTAAAAAAAAACACTATCATGATTATCTATTTTTAAATCTGATCAATATGATGTACAAATTTTGGTGCAGTAGAATTTTCTGCAAAAATCTTGGTATGAAATCAATCAATTAACTCATTTATTAATGAGACAAACATATTTAGCTTTTATTATGTATTAATGTCATTACAACTCTAATTCAATATTTGTATCTGAATTAAAATTCATACTCCTCCTAGATTTATGTTCTGAATTGATTATGAGCATACATATAAAAAATATATCTCTAATATATCAATTATACTCCTAACGGAAGGTATTGTCAATGTTTCCCATTCATCAAACATATAATATTCCTCATACATTCCCCATCATACAATCGGGTCATTTTCTTACTAAATGCTTATGACTAATTTCCATGTGCACATACAACTTTGATTGATGTTAAAAAACGAAGTTTAACTGTTTATTAATCCATGTACTTTTTTCAAATAAGTATTTTTTTCATTATTAAATAAAATATCTACATTCATAGAGTTAAAAAAATTACTTTTTATAAGCTAAAATTAATTAGCCTGTTATAAGTTGCAGGTCTTATGGAATGATTTGAAATCAGGAGTACAAACATGTCTTATGGAAGCTATCCAGTGTGATTTTAATTTTGCAATATTTGAGAAATTAAAGTCTCTTTCCCATTGTACTCTTTCCTTTCTCTTACCTTGCTAATTTTAATATATTAAAAGTTTCTTTAAATTTTTATTCACCATACAAATATATAACTATAAATTCTAATGAACTTTATAATTAATGATCAATGTTTTCAGAATTTTCTTTCTGTAAAAATGGTATAATTCCTGCATCGCAACTTCTGTGCAATTATTCTAATGTAATAGAATTTGATTATTCATAAAATGATATATTCTGCAAAAAATTATATATTTTGCAGCCTTTCATATTCATGCAATTTATATATTTTAGCAATTTGTAACTGTTAGATGGGAATTTCAAAATAATATTAATTTAATTTAATTAGAAAACTACAAACCAACAATTAAAAATGAAACTAATTTCATAAAAATAAAGTAAAAAGTTAATTGCAGTATGATGAAAACTACTTTAAATTTCAAATAAAAAATAATTTATTCATATTCTAGAAGCATGTCATTGACATAATTTTTAAATTTTATTTAAATTAGTTAATAAAAGTTAAACACATTTTGCTTATGATCTATCTCATGAAATGAGAAAATAGGAACAAAACACTCTCTTAATATATTGCAATGTTGGAAATATTATACTTGGCACATTATAAACCAATTTTTTTTTTTTTTTTTTTTTTGCTAAGCATAATTTGAAAATCTTTAAATAACAAATTTATTAATTTTCAAAAATTGAGTTGATGAAAATCAAGACTCCGATGATAGTAAAAAAAAATAATTATAATAATCTATGGCTTATCTATGCCTTGAGGCATGGGAGGCACCAGCATGATCGGCTTTTCATGAAAAAATTTCAATGCCTACCTGCACGATCATACTTTCTCGGCTTAAAGGGATATGGTATCAACTAGCTACTCATTAATCTGAAAAAGTATCAAAATTAAATTTTTTTTTTTTATGTTTGATTTTAATTTTATTGATTAATATTGACTTGATGGCTACAAACTTTTCAAATATTAACAAGCCCAATTTTTTTGTTACTGTGAAGAAAAAAATTATCTGATTTTCCAAAAACTAGATGTTAAAAATCTGTTTTTTATAAAATGTGTTGCATGATTTTGGATCAACATATATATTTATGAATTAACAAATAGTAATATCATTGATGCTTCCTTTGTATTACAATCCAATCAATAAGTCTCCATTTGGCCAACAATAGCCAATAAGTCTTACAATGACGTGGAATTGAAATACATGTGTACCTTAAGGTTTTTTTTTTTTTTGCTTTTTTTTCAAAACTTGGCCATGATTCTAACATCCAAATAATAAAAAATACCATATAATTTTTTACATTTTATTTTCATTAATATTTTATTTAGCAAAACTAACTCTTAACTCTAGCTTAACATCAGTTTTAAAAGTAAAGCCTGTTAAATTTTTTTGTTAAATGTTTTTTGTATAATGACTCTTCTTCTTCCAATTCTTAATATTAATATTAAGTGAGAATATTGATAATTATTTTACATATTGCATATCATATTTATTTTCAGTTGAAAGAAGCTTTAGAATTATTTATTGATATGAAAAGAAATTTTGTTACTCCACTACATGGCCATTATACCTTTATGATTGGAGCATGTGGAAGATTTGGCTATACAGAAATGGCTTTCAAATTATTTAGACAGGTATTAATTGTACTCTATATTATTACTATATATTATCTATATTATGTACTCTATATATTATATTTTATTGTTGTAATTAATTCTATTGGAAAATTTATAGTATGTGCTTTCTAAACTAAATACTATTCATTCATAAATTTTTATTTCTTGTAAAAACTTATGAATCATATAATATTGCACATAAATATAAGATTCTGATACTTAAGCCCATCAATCATAATTGAAAATCTCCCAGAATAGTATTTTTAAATATAATAAGAATAAATCTAGATTTGCCAAGATTTGATGATAAAAAAAGAAAAGAAATTGATAACTCAAAACTGTCGAACATCTACAATCAGCAACAAATATAGTTTTAAAATTAATATTTATTTTACATTAATAACGTTAAATTATTCATATCATCTAAAAAGAAGTAATTGGAAAGATATGATTTTTATATTATCTTGTGAATTAATGTTCCATTATATAAAGTGAAAATAAAGAATTTTTATCTGTAATTAAGTGTAAAATATTAACAAAATGCATTCATTCCATTTTATATTTAATTTCTATGTAGATGACTGATCGGGGCTTCAAACCAACTTGTGCTACTTTAACTGGTCTTTTTAATGCCTGTGCAGAAAGTCCATTCCCTGACTATGGATTAAGAAAAGCCAATTTCTTAAAAGAAAAAATTAAAACTAAAAATTATAAACTGAATCAAGTTGCATATCATTCAATGATCAAAGCATTTGGAAAGTGTGGTGATATTTTAACAGCATTTCAAGTATATTAATTATTTCTTTTATTAATATTTATTCATTATCACTTATTAATTTTTATAGAATTTTTTTAATGCAAAATAACTAAACTTATTTACAGAATATTTTAATTATTATCTTTTGTTCGCTTTAACACTTTTTTAAATAATATCTTATGCAGATTATATATCTTCATAAAATTTATTTCTAAATCTAATTTTTTTTATTATTATGTTTTAGATTGTTGATGAAATGGTTAAAGAAAAAATAAAAATTGATAGTTCTACTTACTGTTTTTTATTAATGTGCTGTATTACAGACAAAGAGGCAGGATTTACTCATGCTGTGGAGGTATTGAACATTAACTGATATTTAGAAAATAAATTAAATTTTTTTTTACCTGTGTACTATTAATTATTTTAAACTATAAATTAATTGCATCTAACCATACTCTTTTTCTTTTTACTTCACCTTGCTATTGTTATTTGTGATGTACCAATATCATTACAATTGCTACTTAAACTTTGTGTATTAAATGACTTAATTAAAATTATATTAGCCAGTATCTTTTATTTCATTGAACAGCTGTTGTGATTCTATCCATAATAATTTATATACTACTTGAAAAACAATTAAGGGCTTAAAAGGAAAATTAATTGTAAATGAATATTAAAAGCATGCTGTATTTAAATTAAATCCATATAACATCTGAATAATTCCTACTAATTTTATCTTTTAATTTTTCCACACATTAAGTTTTATAATTCTCATCCTTTATTAGAATTATTTTCAATATAACTGTCAGGTGTGTACTTCTTTTAAATAAGATGTCCAGTATAACAAATATCTTCAAGAAGCTACAATTCTTATTATGGTGATGTAGTGTATTTTATTCATAGACTAAGTTATTATAATATTTTGATAAGTTATTTCATCTGATATTTAAATATTAAAATTGTATATTTATAAAATATTTTGATTATAAAATTAATTGAATTATAAATCATGTTTTTAAAGTATTAACTATTCATATTTGTTCAAAGATATCAATTTCATATAATTATACATATTTTCTAAATAAACCATAGTTGTTACCATGCTACAATTGTTTATCCAGATTGAGATAAAAATTTACTGATATATCTGCAAAAAGATAACTGTA
Source organism: Caerostris darwini (assembly GCA_021605075.1). Lineage (NCBI taxonomy): Eukaryota > Metazoa > Arthropoda > Arachnida > Araneae > Araneidae > Caerostris > Caerostris darwini. The sequence continues at coordinate 37,944 of BPLQ01013498.1, forward strand.
ATAATTAGTACAATTTTACTAATATTAATTAGACAAGTCAATACTATTTACTTTATATTGCTAAGAAATTTGAAAAGTATTATCAGTTAAGAAATATCCAAGATTTCTATGTTAAGGAATGAATTGAAATTGAAATAAATGTTTTTATTTTGATATAAAAGTCATAAACAAGTTTTTAACTTTTTTTAAATATGAGTTTCTTTTTTGTACTGCATACATCCGAATGATAGTTTATAATCCATATCCATCTAAGTGTACTATATTCAGAAGTTAAAATTCTTTCATAAGTCATCTTAAATAGCCCCTCCCCCCTACAGATTTCTCAAAATCATTGTCTATGCTGAGATCAGACATATACACTACTATTTAACTATGTTTCTTATATTATTTGAGAGAATGTTTCTATCTAAACAATAACTCCTGAAATTATTGAATATATTTGAAATAATATTGCTTATGCATCTGAAGTGCAAAAAGGGTTTATATTGAAAAATATTATGCATTATTATAAACTTGATTTTTTTTTTATTTATGTGTTTTTGATTATCAAAATGAAACTGCTAATTTTAATTTTACTGTAATTTTTTAATGTTGGACACCTATTTTGTTGATCCTGCATTACTAAAAGTATATATATATATTTTTAATTATCTAAATATATTTTTAAAAATTGGAATTTTATTATTATAAATTCAAATGTATCATTTTAACTTAAAATTAAAACTATACATTTGACTATTTTTGCAAAAAATTTTGTTACTTATAAAACATTGTTAATTTCACATTTAAGGTGTGGCGCAAAATGAAGGAAAGGAAGTGTAGTCCCAATCTTTTTGCTTTTAATTTGCTATTGAGAGCTGTGAGAGATTGTGATGTTGGACCAGAAGAAATTTCGTATCTTTTGCTTCAGCATTGGAGTAGTTATTCTAAAAGACCATATGGATTCAAAGTTAAAGAAGCTTTACCTAAGAAACAAATTTTACTGTTATCAAGTCCTAAAACTTATGGAAATGACTCTAATGTAGAAAAATCATTTGATAAACCAGCTGAAACAAAACCTAAAGCTGAGAATATTACTAATCAAATTCCTGAAGGATTAAATACATTGCATGATAATCAAACTTTAGAAGAGCATGTGAATGTAGATTTTTGTGATGCTGTTAATGAATCAGGAAGTACATTGCCTATAAAAAGAGCCGAAACATCTGTTGTTAGTCAAATAGGAAATGAAGGCATTAGTGTTTTGCAAGCAAGACCTGTTAATTGTGATGGAATTGTAGATATTAGAGTTATAAAGACTTCTAGTGACAGGTAAATAAACTATGAAGTATGTTGTAAAATATCTTCTTTACCATTTTGAAACTTTTTCCTGTATTCAAAATTGTAATATATTAGGCTGTACAAATCACTGTATTTATTTCATAAGTTTTTTTTTTTTCAATTAGTTTTGTTATCTGTATAAATGCTACAAATGTTTTAATTTCACAATGTGGTTTAAATTTGTTTATTTTTATTTAAAACATCCATGCATGTATATACTCTAAATAAATTAGTATGTGTGAAAATTTTCTTAAAAAATGTAATCTTTTCTGATGATTTCTATATTATGATTAAAATATGTCTTGATATATATGTTTCAATGATGAATTTCAATTTTAATATGATTAAAATAATTGATTCACTTTTATTCACTTATATATAGTTTGTCATATATATGTAATTTGAAAATTTGCTTAATGAAAAATAATTTTTTTTTGTAAACTGAAATCATAATCATGTGATTCATTTATTATTGCAATTTTATTTTATTGCTTATTTAATTGTTAAATATTTTGTATCTGTATAGATTGGCTCTTATTGGTGGAGTAGAAAATATATTAATAGATATGAAAAAAGTAAGCGTTAAGCCCAATGTTAAGACTTTTACTTTATTGCTTGGATCTTTGCCACCAACAATTGAAGCTGAAGAACAATTAATGGATTTATTTGACATTTATGGTGTCAAACCAGATGTTGGCTTTTTCAATCAGCTTATTAAGAGACGAAATTACCGATTTGATTATGCTGCAGCTCAAGTATGTATACAAAATATTTTGAAAATAATTTGTCTTATTGTAATTCAAATGTTGAACCCACTTGAAAAAAATTTTCCTATCAAATTTAATGAATAAATTAAGTTATCTAAAAAAAGTTTTTAAAATTAATTTTAAAAAAAATTTATCTTAAATTTATTTATAAGTAATTCATCTAATGTAATGTAATGCAATTTTGTGTAAGTTAAAATTTTGAAAAATTATAGTAGTATCAATCTTTTTAATTTGAACTATTAGAAAAAAAATGCCAATTTAAAATCTAAATGTGTGACACAAGTTTAACATAAGTCAATGAACCAAAATGAAATATTTATATGAAGGTAAACATTAGATTGAGATAGGACCAATGCAAAATGCTAAGTACAAAATATAGACTAATTAGATTATTTTTTCTTAAAAAAAATTTTAGCATCAGTTTTTTAAATCCATAAAAAAGAGAAAAAAAATTGATTATTCAGTTCTGCAACTTTTTTATCAGCTACATCACAAATCACTTTCTTAACACATACAAATTATTGAACTTTTGCTCTTCACAATTTGAAATGGAAGCTTTTCTCTTTTTTTTAAAAAAAAACTTGATTGGCTTGTGTCACAAGAAATTTCCCTATTTCATCATCATCTATATCTGAGTTTATCAAATCACTTAATGTCTAAAGAATGTATTAAAAATTTACTAGCTGATATGCAGAGCCTTACACGATTAGAACTAAATTTATTTTTTGTTAAACATTTTTTTTTTTTTTTTAATTTATAAATATTTCTTGTTTTTCCCTAAGATATATTGGTCTTCAGGTCTAATATTGAAAATATTAGTTAAAAGAGTAATATTAAAATAAAAACAGATTAAAATTGAAAATTCATAATTTTAATTAAATACTTTACAGATAGTAGTAGGATTGCTAGAAATTCTAAATGACAGTATGCACTTAAATATTTTTAGGTATGGAGTTAGTTTGAATTTTGATGCTAAAAATATTTTAAAACTATGAATTAGACTAGATTTTAGGAAATAAGAGGCATTCTTCAAATTCTGGAACTAGGGATTGTTTTCTGGGATCCTGTTTTTTTTCTTCAGAATAAATTCTGGGGTTTATAAGTCCATCCTGGAAAAACGCCCAAAAGTTTTAAATTCCTATATCAGTTAGTTTTCATTTTAAGAAAAAGACAGAATATTTTTTTTTATTTATTTAATGTGGTTGCAATTATTTGCATGGTACTTTATTTGATGTATGCTATCAAAATTAATTTTGAAGAATGTATGTATTATACTATATTGTATATATGTATTATTGTAGTTCATTGATGTATCATATCTCTTTATATTTTTCATGTCTCACTTTCCTTTCTTTCTTTTATCATGCATTTTTTTTTCATCATGCTTCACTTTGGATATTTCATGCATACTTTTAGGGTCATGAGGCTTTAGCTCTTAGCTTATGTACTATAATATATTTTTAAATCAAACAAGTAATTTCAAAAGTTTAACATTTCAGATTCTAGTTTGTATTTGCGTACTAAGAAAATGCATCATATATTTTCATTCTGATCACAATTTCAAATGCTGAAACTTCTGTTATCACACGCGTTCTAAAAAAAATGAACAATCACTTTTGACAAGTTAAAATTGTTTTCAAATATATAGATAATAAATATAACTTTTTATAAATTAAAATAATTTTTGTACTCATAGCAACAAATGCATTTGCTTAATAATTTGGATCAGTTAGTTGAAACAATTAGTAATTCTTTACTTTGAATTTTGATTTTTAAATAAAAAAAAGAGAAACCTCCATACAATTTTTAATTTTACTAAAAAAAAAATTAGTACGAAAATTTAATTCTACTAGTAATAAATTTAAAAATTCATTGTAATTATAAAAAAAATGATCCACTTATTAATAATTTATAAAACTAATTAATTTCATTTTATAACTACATTCCAGTTAAAGACATCAATAGTTTATTTATTTTAATATTCCATTTATTTTCTACTTTGTGTTATAATTTCTTTCTAGAAATTATATATTGAGTTTATTTTTATTTATTTTTAGCAAGTGCTATTATTATTGAACAAGTGGAGTTTATCTCCTGATCTGATAACTTTTGGAAGTCTTGCTGTTGGCTGTGTAACTTATAATAAAGCTAAGATTTTTGTAAATGATATGAGAGTAAGTATTTATTCTTACCTTTAATGGAAAAAAAAATTGGTATTAATCTCTGAAACATAATTGTTTAAATTTAATTCATAGGAAATATTAATATTTTATTTATTAATAATAATAACTGCTCAATTTTGAAAAATTACTGTTTAAGATACAGTGTATCTTAAATTTTGTTAACTTTTTAAAATATTGAAAGAATTTTTTAATAAATAATTGTATTTCTTTGAAAGAATATGAGTTTTTAATAAATTAGAATGAAAAAAATTGTTGCTTGATTTTAAATTGCATTCTAAAATTTTGAATTATAATTCAGTGTGAAATGTTAATGTTTTGTTTGTTGATAATAATACTAACTCAATTTTCAAACGTATTTTTGTTTCCCCTTCCCTTCCACCATAATACACTTTTTTTCTTTTTCTTTTTTCAAAAATGGAAATGCTACTATTTTTCAAAACAGTAGTTGAGAAATCATAGCATTTCAAATATTTTATAAATTGTTTATTTTTAGTACCTTTAATTAATTTCTTTTTTTTTCCCCTACATTTAGAAATTAGGCTATTCTCCTAATATTGAAATTGTTGGTGCTTTGCTGAACAATGCTTGTAAAATTGTAGACTTTGAATTTATACAGAATACATTAGAATTGATTGCAGAATTAGAAATTGATCCTGATGAAAAAATGCTTAAATCAATAGAGGATTGTCTGGAAATATCTAGGAAAAATATTATAAATATGGTGAGTTAAAATGTTATTCCAATTTTTATAAATATAAAAATATTAACTCTTCATTAAAATTAAAATATTTAAAAACCTAAAAAAAATCATGACATATATATATTTAAGTATATGTGTTACTTATTTGAAATTATAATATTGTAATTGAAATGGAAAAAGTGTTGTTTTTTTTCAATTCCTTCTATTAGCTCACACTCTCACTATATATATCTTGTACAAATTTTCAATCGTCAATAAAATACTTTTTATTCATCCACTCAAGTTCAAATACATTTTTTTTGAACTTGTAGTGGATGACACTTGATGTTAATACAGTTTTTTCAAATATTAATTCAGTAATTAAATTTAATTAATTAATTTTAGTTTTTTTTTAGATTTAAGTTGCATATATCTACAAATAGCTGGCGCCAGATAAACTTATAAAATGAATGAAAATTATTTATAAAGGATTTTCTACAATATAATGAAAAAAAAAGTAGGAATTGACTTAAAAAAAAAAATTATGTTATTTTTTTTTCAGTTTACAATATTATATTTAAAAAAATGTTAATCAAGTGCATTTATTATAATTTTATATTTTGAAATTATTATTTTTGAATTTAGAAAAGGAAAAAAATTTCATAATTTAATCTAATCAGGCTTTAAGTTAAAAATCTTCTTTTGATGTGTATGTATGTTTATCTGTGTCTTTATTGTAAAGATTAGTAATTTCTTTACTTTTTCAGCAAACCTTTCTTAAATTATTCGAGGGTTAGTTAAAAAATTCATTTGAAAGGTGTAGTTAAAAATTTCAATTTTCGAATCCTAATTTCAACTTTTTTTTTTATTAACTAAAAATTGCTTTCATAGCAAAAGCATTGAATGGAATGCAAGGCTGTAATGTAGCTTTCTTGGATTTGGATTGATTTTTATATCTAATGCACCCTAGATCTTTTGAGACACTACTGTGACAATAAAATTCTTTTTATTTGAAAATGGAAATGTATTTTGTAATAATCTCTAAATGACGATTTCTTGAGATGTCTTTATCAATGCTTAATGCTTTTCCATTAAGCAATTTAAGACTATCAATATTGAAATTGCAGAAATTCTGTAGAATCACAGAAACTAATTTTCTGCTTTTTTTCTAATTAACTCAATATCCAAGACTTTATTAAACAAAAAAGTACAAATCAAAACAAGAATACTTAGAAATGAAGACTACAAGTAAGCATACTTATATTAAATATAAATACTACTTATAAGACTACTTGAATTAGATTTAAATTTAAGCATTGTTTTTAGTTGCAAAATATCTAGAATGCTCCATAAAAAGATATAATGATTTCCATTTATGTCAAAAACATTATTTATGAATTTGCATGGCTTATTGATGACCTTGCATTTACAAGAAATTCATTTGTAAGGCATTTCATATATTAATAATTCTCTACTTAACTATTAATAATGTATAATAGTATGTGAGTAAAGCTTATTTTTAATAGGGCGCCATAACAGTATAACAAAGAAAAATGATAGTAGAAAATTTATCTTTATTTCTAATTTATCCTCATACAAAAAAGGGTATATTATAATAACCACAAAGCTATTATCTGTTATATATATATATATATATATATATATACATTAAGAATTAAATTTTTTTCAGCATTTGGAATAGTACTATTTTGATGCGAGTATAATTTTCCTTAGTAAATGTTGTATTAATTTATTATTTTTAAATTAAACACATTTTAATTTAATTATGTAATTTTCTTATAATTCTTTTTTTATATTTTTATGTATAGGAGCATGGTAAAAATGTTTCATATGTTTATAAAAGAAAAGACTTCCAAAAGGAATTTTAAAGAATTCAGAGCAATGTATGAAGATTGGTTAAAACAAATGAAACTTGAAAAGCCTGATCATGTTTGGAATCAGTTTAAAACAGACCTTTTTGAAAGACCAATGAAAGTTCCTTCTAATATACAAGTTTTAGAATAAAAGTTATTTCTTTAAATTACATTGTTATTTTATTGTTGAAATGTAGTAAAAAATATAATGAAGTCATTTTAATGTATCAAAATAATAATACTCAAGTATAAATTATTTGTACTAGGTCTCGCCTTTGTGTAATAATTTAAAAAAAACTCTGGTTTATTTTCACATATTATGATTGATTGAATTATAAATAATGTTCCATGGAAATATGGACTTTTAATTAAAAAAAAATTATTATCATGTATGAACATATTTTTGTCCTGATTAGAGATTTGTGGTGTTTCCAAAAAAAAAAAAAAAAAAGTAAGATATAGATTATTATTTTAAACAGATTAATCTCTCCGCAACCCATCTACTGAAGACTAGATGGTGGGAGGGTCCGATATGGATGAAGAATTGTATAGATAAGTGGCCTTGCACAACCAAATACTCAAATATAGACGAAGATGAAATTAATCGGGAGCGGAAGAAAATCATTTGTTTATTGAACAATGTAATAAATACTTAGAAGACGATTGGTACTACAAGTATTTTTCCAGTTATGAGAAAATTGTGAGACTTATCGGATGGATCCTTCGATTTAAAAATAATTGTTTGATGCCTAAAGAAATTAATAAAGGGGAATTGACTGCTAAAGAATATCAAGAAGTCGAAAATCGAGTTATAAAGATGTTTCAAAAAGAATATTTTCTCTCAGAAAAAGACACCAGGTTGAAAACTCTCGAAACGTTTAGGTACGAAGAAGGAATAATACGACTGAAAACAAAAATTATAAACAGAAAAGATTATGAAGATTTCCTCTACCCCGTGGTTCTACCCACACAGCATGAGGTTGTTAAACATCTAATATTGAATATCCATACTAAGAATAGTCATGCTGGAGTTCAAATACTGTTGAATCTAATTCGAGAAAGATATTGGATTTTGAACAGTAGGGAAACCGTTAGCAGCGTTTTGACAAAGTGTGTGGTTTGTCGAAGATATAACACTAAAAACTTAGAAATACAGCCAGCACTACTTCCAGAAGACCAAGTACATGATGCGGCTGTGTTTCAAATAACAGGTGTCGATATGGCAGGTCCTCTTTTCCTTGAAGGCCATAAAAAATGTTGGATCCTGTTATTTACTTGTGCGATCTATCGGGCAGTGCATGTTGAACTCGTTACCTCTGCTTCTACTCACACATTTTTGATGGCGTTAAGAAGGTTTATTGCACGTAGAGGCAGACCCATGACCATCTATAGTGACAATGGCACAAATTTTACTGGTGCAGTCAATTTTCTGAAGAGCGTAGATTGGAACCTCATACAAAAGTATAGTGCTTCCAATTCAATACAGTGGAAGTTCAACCCTGCAACTGCCATTTGGTGGGGAGGGTGGTGGGAGAGACTTATTAGAATTCTAAAAGATCTCTTGAAAAGAGTTCTTGCCTTTCTCATGAAGAGATAGTTACCGTGTTGGTGGAGCGTGAGGGAGTCGTGAATTCACGGCCATTAACATGTATTTCAGAACACGAGTCCCGTACACCACTCTCTCCATCAATGTTCTTGCAAGACCCAAAGTTCTTGCCCTAGTGCGCATGCTCATAGGAAATTGCGCATGCATATCTGTATTCATGTTTCCTATGAGCATGCGCGCTAGGGAGAAAAAGCTAACGGACGTCCAAAATACGGTATGCAAAAACTCTCTATTGATGATGCCGGCAAAGACTTTTAAATAGAAGATTTAGATACAGGCAAACGCTGCATAAAGATTTACGAAATGGATTCAGATCGGAATATCTTGGAGTTCCTGTACAAAAACCTAAAAGGCCAGGTAGTTTTAATTGGAAGTGATAATCGCAAGAGAATTGACTGGCCTCTTGGAGTAATAACTGAGTTTATACCTGGGAAAGATAAACAGGTCCGATTGATAAAAGTGAAGACATCACACTGCACTTTATTATGCCATATCCAAAGGGTTTTTCCTCTTGAAGTCGATTCGGTAACCCCTTTACAGATCTCGAGGAACAGCGACGAAAAGACAATGTCCCCAATCCAAGTGATTTAAGAAATATATCTAAGGGAAAAGTTTCTTTAGATCAAATGAAGGATACTGGAGTACCTAACATCACTCGAACTGGTCGACATGTAAAAATTCATGAAAAGCTCAACTTGTGAACTTCCTTTCATTGACTTTTTGTTGTATTTCACTATTATGATATGTTTCTGAATTGTCAACAATTCAGGTAGGGAGAATGTTATATTTACACGTGTAATTCAAAAATTTAAGTGAATGGCAACGTTTATTTTGAAATGTTTAGTTAAGTGAAATTGGCAACGTTATTGTAATTCTATGAAGAATAAAGATGGTTGTTGTGTTTTAACTTATCAGGTGGGCTGAACAATTCGTAGGTTAGCATTGAAAAATTCTTTTTTTTTTTTTTTTATAGAATTTGATTTTATTATTCAATATAGTTGCCTCCAAGGGCGATATAGCGGTCATACAATTTTTCGATACCATTTTTATAGTACGATTTGACTTTAGCCTCAAAATAGGCTTCAGTTTCGGCCATTACCTCTTCATCGGCGCGAAATTTCTGTCCAGCGAGCATCCTCTTGAGATCGGAGAACTGGAAAAAATCGCTGGGGGCCAGATCTGGAGAATAAGGAGGATGCGGAAGCAATTCGAAGCCCAATTCATGCAATTTTGCCATCGTTTTCATTGATTTGTGACACGGTGCATTGTCTTGATAAATCAGCCCGATTTCCGCCATTTCGTCTTTCAAACGCTCCAATAACGCTACGTAATAGTCGCTGTTTATGGTTTTTCCCTTTTTAAGATAGTCAATGAATATTATACCATGCGTATCCCAAAATATTGATGTCATAACCTTGCCAGCCGACTTTTGCGTCTTCCCACGCTTTTGAGTCGGTTCATTACGTGCAGGTCCACTCGGCCGACTGTCGATTGGACTCCGGTGTAAAATGATGGAGCCATGTTTCATCAATTGTCACATATCGACGCAAAAATTCGGGTTTATTACGATTGAACAGCTCCAAACACTGCTTAGAATCATCAATTCGTTGTTGTTTTGGGTCGATTGTGAGCTCGCGCGGCACCCACTTTGAACAGAGCTTTCGCATATTCAAATATTCATTCACGATATGTCCAACACGTCCCTTTGATATCTTTAGGGTCTCAGCTATCTCAATCAACTTCACTTTATGGTTATCATAAATTATTTTGTGGACTTTTTTGATGTTTTCGTCTGTAACAGCCTCTTTGGGGCGTCCACTGCGTGCATCGTCCGCGGTGCTCATTTCGCCTCGTTTAAATTTAACAAGCCACTTCTCTACGGTTGATTTTCCTGGTGCAAAGACTGAATAATGTATATCAAACCAAGCCTTGGCTTCAATTTTTTTTTTTTTTTTTTTTTTTCTCCAAAAAGCAATGCTTTAATTAACACACGAAATTCCTTTCTATTCATTTTTTCAAACTAACAAAAGTTGCTTCACTAAAAATGCTATAACTCACATACTAATAGTGCAACAGCTGTCAAATTTATACACGTGTCTTTTGAAGGTTAGGGCTAACTAAAAATCATATGGATTTAATATTAGTAGCGCCATCTATGTGTCAGCCTACGAACTTTTAAGCCCACCTCTTATAACTATCTCTGAATACAAACTTCACGGAATAATCACCTCCAAACTGTAAATAGCGAAGATGGTTCTTTTTGGAAGCTCCCGAAAGATTTTAAGAGGAAAAAAATCTTATATTACCACTAGGGATTGCAATACCAGTATACCGAATACCGGTATTTTGAGCCATTTGTACAGTTTTGTAATACCGGTATTCACAAGTTTAAATACCGGTTTTTCGGTATTTACTAGAAATTTAGAATTCTTATCTGTGAAATTCTTATTCTTATCTGTAAATTCTTATTCAGAATTCAGAACCTATCCACATTCAGAAGAATTCGGTACAGTTATCGAAGATTATGATGACACTAATGTTGATAGTGAAAATTAATTGTCTCTTGAACAAAAATTAGAATTAGCGATGACTAAAAAAATTTCAATAAACCAAACTACAATACAAAAATCAGCTGTATCCAAAACAATCTGACGAGAAATAGATTTATTTGAAGAGGAAGGATTTAGAGGTAAACACTTGGAAAAAGTATTTCGCATTGCTAACAGTACCGCCCACTAGCGTAGATAAGGAAAGAGCGTTTTCGACAGCTGGTAATTTTTGAACAAAATTACATTCTGGGCATAATAATAGTACAATTGATGCATTATGTTTTTTAAGATCACATTTCAAAAATTTACCACAGACTGAATAGTGATATTTACACTTTTTTGAGATTTAAATAAATAAGATGTTCCTTTATTTTTTTGTGATTCTTTATATACTGTTATAATTTATAAGTTACAAATATTTTTGTGATATTTACAGTCTCTAATAAAACTGGCAAATAAAACAAAAAAACACCTGCGTTTTCTTTCTTTTTTCTAATACAGGTATTAAAACCGGTATCCCGATATTAATATCTAAAAAAAAAACCGAATACCGGTATTGAACTTCTGGTCCGATATTGCAATCCCTAATTACCACCCTAAAAACTATCAACTGCACAGCTACAACTAATACTCAAAAAACCGAAATTTTTCAGACTGCATTCGGGAGCAGTTTCAGGAAAATAACATTAATGATCCTCAGAATACTAAAGCTGTTTATGACTCTGTCTCTAATTTTAACTCAATCCATTTTGCTTCAAAAATTTTTAATACTAAAGCTTCTAATATTATCGATTTCATCAGTGATTTAAAGATTAACAAAACCCCTGGTATGGATAATGACGCTGTCATTAATTACTCTTATTTCCCTGATTGTTGGAAAAGAACTCGAATTTTGCCCATTCTTAAGAAAGGTAAAGATCCAACTTCCCCTTCTATCTACAGGCCCATTTTTCTTCATTAAGCTCATTAATAGAGAAGGTCATTTTGACTTATCTAAAAAATGAAACGAAACAAAAAAAAAAAAACCCTTACATTCCTCAGCAATTTGGCTTTACTGAAAAATTATCTACAACGCATCAACTACTTAATCTCACTGAAACTGTTTCCGTGGGATTTTCCTGAAAATTAGATACTGCTGTGGTTTTCCTTGATGTAGCAAAGGCATTTGATAGAGTTTGGGTCAATGGGTTAATCTATAAGTTAATTATTTTCAACTTTTCTCCTTTTCTTATTAAAATTATTCAAAATTATCTTACTAATAGAACTTTTGTGGTCTCCATTGGTAACACAGATTCTTCTGTTCTAAAAATTCAGACTGTTGTTTCCCAAGGTTCAATACTTGGACCATTTCTCTACAATCTTTACGTTAATGGTTTGGTTTGTCTCTCTACGGTCATCTTGTGCACACTTTAGGCTAAACAGACCGGGACCTACAGTTTAAAGTGGATTCCGAACGACTAACAAACATCCATGCCACCGCCAGGATTCGAACCTGAAGCCTGGGATACCAAAGGCCAGAGCGCTAGCCAACAGGCCGCTGTTACGTTAATGATATTCCGCAAATTTATAATGCGAAAATCAGTTTTTTTGCAGATGATACAGCACTCCTCATTCAAGGTCATAAACATTTTATCATTAGTAAAAACCTTCAGAATTATATTAATCATTTTGAACAATGGCTTATAAAATGGAAAATTCAATTAAACGTTGAGAAAACCGAAGCAGTACTATTCACGCGTAAAAGGGTTATTAATACTCCTATCAAAATTTATAATAATCCTATTAATTGGGCTGGACAAACTAAATATTTGGGTGTAATCTTAGATCGTAAATTAAATTATGCTCCTCACATTAACTATCTTAGGAATAAATTTAATAGATGCATTCGTGTACTGTATCCACTCATTAGTAGGAATTATACTATGTCCTTGGAAAATCAAAAATTCATTTATCTTGCATATGCGAGTCCTATTTTTGGATCTACTGCTCCATCGAATTTCGAGATCATACAAAGACTTGAAAATAAAATCCTAAGTATGATTACAAATTCGCCTTGGTCTTTTCCGAAATGAGGATATCAGACATGCTCTTTCCCTCCCAAGTTTTAAACAATATGTGTATAAAATTGCACCAAAATTTTATAATTTCATTACAAATATTAATAAATCTGTTTTGAATGATCTAAGCAATTATGTTTACGACATTTCTGATTTTAAAAATCGCAAAAGACCTCGCTCTGTTCTGAATATTATTCATTAACGTTCCGATATCCTCCTTTTCGAATTACCATGCAGTTTCTCCACTGAATCACAATTTCCCCTCCAATCGTTTTTGTTTGTTTCTATTGTTTATCTATTTTTTTTATTATATTCTTGAAATTATAATAATAATATTAAAAAATTATATATGCAGAATTTTTTTGTTAATTAATAAAATATTCGAATAATTAATAAGTTAATTCTTTTAAATAAATTATATATTTATATTACTTTTTTTCTATCTAATCAATGGGTTTAAAGCTTAAGAAACTTCCCTCACTCACAAAGCAGGATATAGAGGTTGCTAAGCAACCAAGGTTCTCCGTCAATCTGACAAGTCGTCGTCGTAACTGTTGTTGTATTGTAATTTGCTTTATTGTGGCGAATCTGGAATTCCAGTAAAGTGTTATTTGCAATCCGATTATAGAAGAAAGAAAGCATAAACTTTATTTTGAAAGATATAACGTAAGGATTTTGTGACTGTTAGTAAGTGACTTTCGTTTTTACGTTAAAGCCATTTTCTGCTGAAAGGATATCGCTTGGAGCATTTTCCGCTAATCATGCATGGTGAATATGGATTCAGTGTACCGCCAGGTCCATGTATCATATTTTTTGACACAACTTCATGTAAAAGTTGGGATGAAAGGTTCGTAGGCTGACTCATAGATGGCGCTACTAGTATTAAATCCATATGATTTTTATTTAGTCCTAACCTTCAAAACACACGTGTATAAATTTGACAGCTGTTGCACTATTAGTATGTGAATTATACCATTTTTAGTAAAGCAACTTTTGTTAGTTTGAAAAAATGGATAAAAAGGAATTTCGTGTGTTAATAAAGCATTGCTTTTTGGCGAAAAGTATACTATTGAAGCCAAGGCTTGGCTTGATAAACATTATTCGGCTTTTCACCAGGAAAATCGACCGTAGAGAAGTGTTTTGCTAAATTTAAACGAGGCGAAATGAGCACCGAGGACGATGGACGCCCCAACGAGACTGTTACCGACGAAAACATCAAAAACTCCACAAAATAATTTCTGATAACCGTAAAGTGATGTTGATTGATATAGCTGAGACCTTAAAGATATCAAAGGAACGTGTAAGGACATATCGTGAATAATATTTGGATATGCGAAACGCGAGCTCACAATCGACCAAAAACAACAACGAATTGATGATTCTAAGCAGTGTTTGGAGCTGTTCAATCGTAATGAACCCGAATTTTTGCGTCAATATGTGACAATGGATGAAACATGGTTCCATCATTTCACACCGGAGTCCAATCGACAGTCAGCCGAGTGGACTGCACGTGATGAACAGACTCCAAAGCGTTGAAAGACGCAAAAGTCGGCTGGCAAGGTTATGTCATCAATATTTTGGGATACGCATCGTATAATATTCATTGACTATCTTAAAAAAGGAAAAACTATAAACAGTGACGATTACGTAGCGTTATTGGAGCGTTTGAAAGACGAAATCGCGGAAAAACGGCCTCATTTGAAGAAGAAAAAAGTGCTGTTTCATCAAGACAATGCACCAAGTCACAAATATTCTCCCCGTATTCCCCAGATCTGGCCCCCAGCGACTTTTTCCTGTTCTCACACCTCAAGAGGATGAGCGCTGGACAGAAATTTCGCGCCGATGAAGAGGTAATCGCCAAAACTGAAGCCTATTTTGAGGCTAAAGACAAATTGTACTATAAAAATGGTATGGAAAAATTGTATGACCGCTATAATCGTTGTATCGCCCTCGAAGGCAACTATATTGAATAATAAAATCAAATTCTATAAAAAAAAAAAAAAAAAAGAATTTTTCTATGCTACCATACGAACTTTTCAGCCCACCTGGTAAATCCTTATCGATATCGACATCAGGTATTTCAGCTCATATTGCATTGTCTATTTCGTTTGAAGTGATTTTGTTATAGAGCCAGATTAGTATATGTGCGTTTGGCCCTCCACTTTTGCTGTTCCGCTGAGTAAATCCAACAGCGCAGAGACCCAAACTCTTCATGTTTTACCGTGATATCCATCAGTGAATTCAATTTATGTCTGAAAACATGTTCTGTGATGTCATACCTAACCATCGACGATTGCCCAGGAAGTAAGAGCTGTTGTATATCGTCTCAAGTTGGATTGCATGTGAATGCAATAAATAGACGCTCGTAGTGACAAACATACGCAACTGCATCTTGAGCGTATTCTTTCATATGACGTCGATTGCCTATATATGAAGAAAGCAAAATCGTTAGTCTTCCAACGCTAGGTGTATTTCTGTCATTTACAATTACATCTCAAGACCTGAATGGCCGAGTGGCTAGCGCCCTGGCGCTCGGTACCACAGATTTCGGGTTCGAGTCCCGGCGGAGTCATGGATGTTTGTAGTGGTTCGGAATCCACTTTAAACAGTAGGTTCCGGTCCTAATAGGATCGTAGAGCGTTACAGGGGGCATTGTTACTCCGCGTCCGTGTCTTATCTTCCAGTTACACGCGCCCCCTGGGTAATGCAAAGTGAGTAACGTCTGTGCAGCGCTTGCCCTAAGGCATCCAAGACCAAGCTGTCTAAGTGTTTGCCGGCTGCATTAGAAAAAAAATTACATCTCGCAATTCTTCGTATAGCGTATTCCTCATAGCGAAACTTGGTCTGATTCAAACGAATGAATGATAAATATCAAATGCTCTGTTTCGATTTTTGCATGTGTATCTACGATGTATTGGTAAAACAATTAGACACAACACGGCATTTATTGCAATGCATTTCTCATTTCTTCGCCACTGACTGGATTTATCATCTAAACGTTGAAGTGATATCCATCGGTACTATCCTAAAAAATGATTGGCTATTGCAAGGCATTGTAGTATCGATGAGTTTCTGTAACTTTTATCAATTGATCGTTTTTCCAATGAAGAACAATATCTCTAAGTTGGAATTGATCTCCGACTATAGAAATTGCCACTTAGTTGGAGCATTGAATATTCGGATATGTTCTCCAGCAGGAGTTTTTATCAGCATGAATCTTGGTGGATACACCAAGATATGGTGTATTGACAAGATGGCATCATTTCAATTGCTGCTTTGAACAAATGCTCTAAATTTTTTTTTTTTTTTTTTTGAAGAAGCTCTTGCAATTGGCAAAAGATGGACTTTTTATGCGAGTTGAAATTCACAGCATGCATTTAGTTCATCATTGCCATCACCAACGAAATACATTTGTAGAAATTTATGTTGACCATCTGGGAAATATGGAGGCAGGAAGCCAGCTTTATGATAAATGTGTCCATTCTCTTTGAAAGTTGGCTGTTGAGCCAACAAATAAATTGAGCTGCTCATTAAAACGTTAATAACATTAAAACAACGTTAAAACATTAACGTCAATGTTAATTCTATGAATAATTTGAGCTATTACGATTTCTGTGCCGATCGATGTTATTTGGAAGTATACGACAACTCAATAACGATAATAGAGAGTTTTTGCGTACCGTATTTTGGACGTCCGTTAGCTTTTTCTCCCTAGCGCGTATGCTCATAGGAAATTGCGCATGCGTATTATGTAATAATATTTCCTATGAGCATGCGCGCTAGGGAGAAAAGGCTAACGGACGTCCAAAATACGGTATGCAAAAACTCTCTATTAGTTGAGTTGCATTTCCTGATATTAGATAGGAAACTATTTGATTCGGAAAGCAAAACTTTAATGGCTCTAGTGGTTCTCTAAACTTAGGTAATTTAATTATTATAGCTGTGCAATACATTCCTTTTGTATCTTCGTTAAATTTTAGAGCCTTGCAATGAGTCAATTTCAATTTCAGTCGTATGAGAACATGCCGGCGAAATCTATAATCATTTGCTTTGTTGTACCTGAATGCAAGGCAATTGTAATCGCGTGACTGAGAACGGAGTCGTGTTTGACGCTGATCTGCTGCTTCTCATCGATGTTTTTCAGCCACTTCCATACTATCGAGTTTCATTCTGTTGCGAATAAAAACAGATCTGAAGTTGCAGAATGCGATCGCCGTGCTCACAACAGTGTGTCCTCAAGTACGGCTGCACGTCACTCTGATACATCCTCAACATGTATCTCAGCCATTGTTTGTCTGCTTTTCTCGTTCGCTGATGCCCTTTTGATTTGCAATCTCTCGTAACACTTCTTCCTCTCTATGAATACGACGATCTAAGTTTGATCTTCTGCGACGCATTGTTATGAGCTGCCAAGATTGGTTCATCGCTGTACGGTCATTCTTTTGCTCACTTTAGGCTAATTAGATCGGTACCTACGGTTTAACGTGGATTCCGAACCACTAACAAACATCACCGCCGGGATAAAAACCTGAAACCTTCTTGACATGGCCAAGGGCCAGAGCGCTAGCCAATTGGCCATGTCAAGAAGCTCACTGTCCAGCATGAGCAATATTTAGTATTGGTGTTACTGTTACCTTCAACAGACGATGTTCCTATTACCATAAAATATTGAGTATAACTTGTGTTGCTTTTATGTCCAACAGATGGTGATGTTTTTCAAAGTATATAAAAACGCGCGTATTCGAATGCATGGTTGTGTCAAAATTTCAAAGCAAACTTTGATGAACTTTATGAGATTTAAGATTTTGAACAAACGAACATTTACTTTTTTATTTATATAGATATTTATTTTTGTTGTAATTATGTTTAAATAATTTATATGATTTCTGCATTGGGTAGTAAAAACAGTATATTGAACAGATCATACTAGTATTATAATGTTTTTAAATTTTATATTGCAATTTTGCTTTAAATGGGACAAGAGAGGTAATTTATACCGTACACTATTTCCTCAAAATTGAGAAGTGATTCAGAAAATTTCAGTGATATCACAGTCACCTCTAATATTGTAATACAGCTTTACATATAATAATACAACTTTATAATATACAATGTACCCATTAAAGTCCTGTCCCCCACTTTAGCTTGAGAACACCGACAGCTTGTAGAAGCAATAAATAGAAATTTACTTACATTATATACAAATGAGTAAATATTATCTACTTAAGTATCTTCATTTCATTATTCCACTTATTCAAATAAAAATTCCAATCCATCAAAATCAGATGTGTCCAATACTAATTATTTTTTCTAACTAAATCTCGTTGAGAGTAGGTTGAAGTGTTTACAGTTCCACTCAAAGCGATAACTAAATAAATTTTTAACGCATCCCCCCTCCAATGAATTATTAAGTTCATAAAAACAGATGCAATACAAATAAATTAATTATGAAGCACAATATAGTGATAATCAAAACAATAATTATAAATTAAAACTAAATAAAAATTAAGTAACAAATTTATAAATGGAGTTATTCAATTTAACTGAATGCCATATCATCATTAAATGAATAAATGAATAACATTTGAAAATCTAAAAGAACATTCATTAATAAAAACGAAAATAATATAAGATTGCAAATTACGTATGAAATAAACAAGTTATATGATGAAGTAATTAGACAAACTTTAAATATCCAATAATTCATTTCTAAAGTGTGAGGAAATTCACCACTTAAGTAATAAAATGCTAGTAAAAATACTTCAAATTATTATAGAAAAATGCATTAGGATGGATCACTCTCTCTCTCTTTCAGATGCCTATTATTATTATTATTATTATTATTATTTATTATTCTTAAGTCGCTTATATAAATAGAGATGGGCTATGCAAACCAAAAAAGAAAATTGATTGGAAGAATGAATACGAATATTCCTACGTTTCCTTCTATTATTCCTTCTATTATAGGAAAATATTCCTTCTACGGAGGAATATTTTCCTAATGAGCCTAGGTTTCGTGCATATAATACTTTAAAGGTTGGTCTTCCTACCTAGGAAGAGGTAGCTGCTCTAGAAGGAGTGATACTTTATTTCTTTTGCATTGTTCTTCCCAGCTAAAGAAAGAAGTATTATGTACACTAGGGATTGCAATACCGGGATACCGAATACCGGTATTTTCAGCCATTTGTACAAATTTGTAATACCGGTATTCACAAATTTAAATACCATTTCGTCGGTATTTACTAGAAATTTAGAATTTTTAACTGTGAAAGAATTCTTATCTGTGAAAACCAGGTTGTAATTGTGAAGAAAGTGTGCATTATTTCGATAGTTTTTAAATTGGTGAGTTTGTTATTCCCATTGTATTTGCATATCATATTTTAGAGTTCAAAATATTTTTCAGATTTATTATATATATACTCATAAATAAATTAGAATTGGCGATAACTAAAAAATTTTCACCAAACCAAAATACAATACAGAAATCAGCTATATCCAAAACAATCCTACGAGAAAAAGATTTATTTGAAGATGAGTTATTTAGAGGTAAATACTTGGAAAAATTTTATCGCGCATTGCTAACAGTTCCACCAACTAGCGTAGATGCTGAAAGAGCGTTTTCGCAGCAGCTAATTTTTGCACAAAATTACGTTCCAGGCTTAATGATAATTTTTGAAATGTGATCTTAAAAAACATAATGCATTTCAAAAATTTGTAATAGTACCACAGACTGAATAGTGATATTTACACTCTTTTGTGATTTAAATAAATAAGATGTTCTTTTACTTTTTTGAGATTCTTTATATACTGTCATAGTTTATAAATTACAAATATTTTTGGGATATTTACATTAGGCAAAAAAAAAAAAAAAAAAAAAAGAAATACCTGTGTTTTCTTTCCTTTTTCTAAAATTTCTACTACCGGTGTTAAAACCGGTATCCCGGTATTAAGATCTAAAAAATTACCGAATACCGGTATTGAACGTTTGGTCCGATATTGCAATCCCTAATGTACACGCAATGAAGTAGTTTCGCAAAACGATCAGCCTTTTTTTTTTTTTCAGAAATTATTAATCTTTCTTCTTTAGCACCGAGGAACAATTTTCTTATTTTACAAGGAGTAATTTTACTATTTTTCAAAGAATAAGATCAAATATTGATATTATTAAATTTTAAATTATATCTCTAAAATTTTCTCTCTCTTAATTATCAAAGGGCAAAAAAAGATAAACACCCAATAAATCTAGAGTAACTTCGTCGATAAAACATTATAAAGTCGCAGATGCATAAAATCAAATCGCGTGTACTTTCGAATATTCCAAAAAGAGTATATATAATTGCATTATGAATATCTGCAGGATTTATAGGAATTTGGTGATTAACTTATTAAATCAATATGTCTACAAATTTTTCTATCATGTAATACAGTAGTGAAATACTTTGCATGGAAAAGGATATTTATATTTAATCATTTGAGTGCTCTAAGATGTCCAACCGATTTATATTCAAATGTCCCTTTCGTTGGAACCGTGTGAAAAGATGAAGCATAGTTACTTTTCGAAGAGCTCAAATGCTCAAGGTCCATCATGTATGGAAATTAGGAGTATGCTAATTTTAAACGATCTAGAGCTAATCTTTGAGGTTTTGTTACTATAAGAGGACAGTTTGTTGCTATGTGATGAACAGGGTCATGTCTTACATTTGATTTGGATAGGGTTTTCTGATGGAAATTTTTTCAAAAAATTATGATATATATTGTCAGTAGAAATAGTTTTCACTAAATAAATATTGTCATGTTTTGCGGGACCTATGGGTTGAACTTTTATTCTCAGGTATCTTTAAGACATTTATGGTGAAGGTTTGATACCAATTCGAAATAATGGAGAAAATCTGCTCCCAGAAGTGGTATAGTTAAGTTCGAAACAAGAAAATGCCCACGTAAATTTTCTTAAATGTAAATCTGAAGAAAGTGTTTTTTTGACCATGAACATTTATTCATTAAAGGGTAGTACTGTGAAGAATTTCGTTTTTAGTACTGGTATGCATGAATTAGAGACACGTCTGAGTCGGTATCGATTCGGAAAGGAATATTTGTTCTCCGTTCTCGAATGGGCAAGTGACTGAATTTCTTGGGCAAAGAATTAATTACCTATATTCTTTGCTAGTAGCGTCAAAACTGCCATGATATTTGAACACATTTATTTCCTTGCATTTTTTTGTGAAACTCCTGTGATACCAACATATTGAAAAATCTTGACTTTTGGAAAAAAATTTTTTGCACTGTTTTTATTCCGGCAAAAGGGGTGAACAACACTAGAAAATAAAAATCGGCCAATTCACTTATTAAGTTTCTTTGATTTCCTGAAATAATCTCACCTCATTTGATTCTGCATTTAAATGAGAAACTGCGAAGTTTTAGCAGGAGGTGGAATATCTTTATGAAATCCTATCGAAAACTCCAGCTGCCTTATTCAAATTAAGTTAAGAAACAAGAACCAGGATTGATTGAACTGAAGAGGACATTCTGAGCAGAAAATTTCCATCATTAAATTACGTGGTACGCTGAAGGATTCAGAGAATCGCTTCCTATTCAGCATTAATACCGATGATTTACGACAACCCAAATCTTCTCCAGACAACCACTGTCAAATTTCTTGAAGGGGAAATTCACCCGAATGATTAACTAATTCTGTTTTTGAAATATTATGCTTTACAATGCTTTACGATACAATGCTTTATATTATTTTATTATATTCGATTTACAAAATCTTAGATATGTAATTATTAATAACAAAATTATTTAGTATTGTTATTTTAAGTGTTACAAAATATACAGAATAAGGTCTGGAATGTATATGAATGGAATGATTCGAAATTACAACAATAGGAATTTCAAAGTATAAGTATAACTGTGGATATAAAATAAAATTTTTTTTTAAGTTAACTTTATTTTCTTGAGTAATCACTGAATCGTAATTATAGAAGGATGTAAATAATATCAAGCTTATATCTTAATCGTAACCGCTAAGTTAAGAAAGATTGTTGATCGATGCGAATATGACTAGTGTGTAGGGTGTATCGTTTCCTGTCGTCGTCTGTTTTATTTATTTGATAGTAAACAAATCTGCTCTTCAGCATGCCTGGATTAATGAGTGTAGCAGAATTTGTTGCTGAAACAAGAGAAGATTATAATTCTCCTACTACATCTTCCTTTGTTTCCAAAATTCCCATGTGTCGCCAAACTGTTAGTTCTCTGGAGGAGGTAGGACAAAAACAAACCAGGAGAAAAAAAAAAAAACCATTTTGTCTTTCATTTAACTTATTGATTATAAAATATTATTGCAAATTGGCATGAAAGATTGTTTAAGTTTTTTCAATTTTTATATTTAAGTGAAGTTTAAAGCACCAAAAGTTTTTGTTTACAAATTTAGAATTTCAAACTGTTGCAATAATTCTGTGTTTACATTTTGAGTATTACATATTTCATGTTTTTAAAATCGTGATTCTTCAATTCGAAAGTGTCTTTCTCCTTTTTCTTTACAAAATGAGGAATTTTTTTTATGCAGAATTGTCTTTGTATTTTGAATTTGGTTGCGTAGAAATAATTTATAATCGAAATCATAATTTTTTTGTATTTATTTTGAATAAACACAAAATTTTTAAAAATCAGCAATATCTTTACAATTTTTTGTTGAGTCAAATAATTTTAAAGAGAATATCGCATTTTTATTGGTATTTTCAAACGCAGTAGTATATAAGAGCCGTTCGTGTTAACTGTAGATATTTAAAAACATATTTTACTTGATGAGTTATTTATGCTTTCTAAATATTTTGTAGCATAAATTTTAATTTGTAATTATGGTATTAAAGTTGCATTTAAAAAAAATACATGCAAATCCTTATTACTTTTTGTTTTAATTATATTTGTATGAACAGAGTTTTGGATTAATATATTAAATAACTAAATAGCTTTTTACATAATTATGTCTCACCATTTACATAATAGTTGGAAGGGATGAATAATTCAACATTGCCTTAATTGTTTTTTAATGTTTGTAAACAAATTAGTTTAATCAATGTTTAATTATATATGGAATAAATAATCATTTAATTTGTTGCTCCATAAATTTGCGCAGTTAATTTATGAATTAATATTTAAATTGGGTATTTTATGGTAACATTTAAAACATAGATAGCCATTAATTTCAAATGAAGAAATATTAGTTATTTTTCAATGAAATGATTGCTGTTTAAATTTGTATGTTTCAAATAAAATAATTTAAATTATATTAAATTCTTAAATGATATTTTCTGAGAATATTAAATATTAGAATTTTTCAGGTATACTTTACAAAACATGCTTTTAGTTTTTTAGTAAGAATTTTTCTTTTAAAATATTCCTACTAATTCGTAAATTTTTTAAAAAATTTATTCGTAGTTTGTATAATTTAAAATATTAATTTGTGTTCCTAAAATTGAGCTTTAAATATCTTTTATATCTATTAATGTAATTGATTTTAAATTAAGTATAGTTTTATTTTAGATTAAAATCATTTAAGTTGTATATTTTCCTTATGTAGACGCTTGATTTTGACCGAGATGGCTTGACTAAAATGAAAAAAGCTGTCAAGGCTATTTTTAACAGTGGTAATGGTAAGTTTTTTATTAATTTAAAAGATGACTTTGTTGTTTCCATAAAAATGTATGAATTGAAATTTAATTTATTAATTTTAAAATGAAAATTGTGTATCAATTTAAATTTGTATATAAGATGTATTATTAAATGCATGTTATGTCAACCAGAGAAAAATTTACATATTACAATAATATTGAGTGCAAAATTGCATTTTTATGCATTGTTGCATGTAATAATGTTGTAAGGAAGTTATATCAAGGCAATTGTAATAAAATATCAAATATTATTTATAGTTGGATATATTGGGTATTTTATGGTAACTTTTCTTCTATCAACTTTTCTTTTATCAACTGAGTTGTAAAATATTTCAAGGAAGTAAATGTGTATATATTATCTTCAACACATTAATTTTGTTTTCCTGATTTTATTAATTTTTTTTAGCACATGTGGATAATGAAGTATATTTATCCAAAGCACTAGATAGATTAGGAGCAAATGCTATGACAAAGGACCAAGAACCAGACATAGGTAATGCATTTTTATTTAAATAAAATAAACTGATGCAAAATAATTTCTGATATCAGTTGAAAATCTGTTTGAACAAATAATGATGCTGTTTCAATATAACTAATTGTAAAGTTAAACAACTTTGAATCTTAAAAATCAAGCATAAATAGCCTTTGATATATTATGTTATAGGTGAAATGTGTATTATGCTGTTATTTATTTTTTTAGCAAAATTTTGCTTATTCTTAATTGGTTTGTTATAGGTGCTGCATTTATAAAGTTTTCTATAGTTACAAAAGAGCTCTCTGCACTTATGAAAACACTCGTATGTAAAATTAAATATTTTATTATTTTTTTAAATTATGATATCTTTGTTTGAACAAATAATAAAACAACTTGCATATATTAATTTTCAAATTAATTCTTTTTTTAGATGCAAAACTTAAACAATATAATAATGTTTCCATTAGACAATTTGTTAAAAGGGGACTTGAAGGGGGTTAAAGGTGTAAGTATGAATTAATATTTGTTAGATTAATTTTATTAAGATTTGATTATATGAAATATTGAATGAAATCAAAGTAAAATGGATATTATAATCCTTCTTTTATAATTAAAGTTTTTTGCTTTCCGTATGGTGAAATTTTAATTTATTTGTATATGTACTATAAACTATCTAATATTAAAATCCTTTCTTAAAAGTGCATATAAATTGCATGAAAAATAAATTTTATTTTAATCATATGAAGTTGCAAAAAGGATAACAAAGGAAAAAAAGATCTAAAATAATAAAAATATAAATAAGAATTGTACTGCTGTGAAAAGGAAACAGTTTAAAGAGGAAGGGATAATTTGTGCATGTCTGTTATGCAAATAACCAGCTGTTTGATATTACTGGCTACAATCACATCTACTTTCTTTGGACATTTCTTACAAAGACATCTGAAGGTATATCAAACTCTGGTTACTACAAGATGGAAATTAGTTGTCTGCATAGTGTCTTCATTTTTGTAGAAAGTGTTATTAGATCATATGAAGTCAGTCACTATATGGCATACATACCTTGATATGCTTAGTAGTAATTTTTGGAATACCTTCCTATATAAATGATACAATTATATATAATGATGGTATTCTTTTTGTATTAAAGTCAGTTGTAATGGTTTCTTCATAATTATTATTACAATTTTAAGGGACTAAGAAAAACTGATACTTTTATGGGAATTAAAAAAAAAAAGCCTTTTTGTCTATTTATCAAGCTATCAAAAGAAAAAGTTGTATAAAAAAAGTATTTTAAGGGACTAAGAAAAACTGATACTTTTATTGGAATACAAAAAAAAAAAAAAAAATTACAATTTTTTTTTTTTAAATAACTAAGGAAGTAACATTCAGTTGTGTTAACAAATAATAAATATTCTATTGCTGCTATATTTTTCATTTTAATAAAAGAAAAATAAAACAATATATTTCTCTTTGTAATTGATATCTTCTTCATCAGAATAGATATATACCAGTTAGATATTCTTTTTTTAATACAATAATTATCTTATTAAATATAGGAACATTTCATGGAAAATTAATGATGCATTGATCATGTAAACATAATGCTTACTGTTTTAGTTGAATTATCAACTGTAAATAGCCAAATGAATTTTTTTTCTGTGTAAACTGCTTAAAGAAAAGTATTTTAGTTAATGAAATTAAAAAGGACTTCTTTCGACAATAGAAATTTACAATCAAATCACAAACCCAATGTAAATCAAATCACTATATCTAGGGTAATGTTGCATTCTTGTAAATTTGACATCTTTTTCTCTGTATATTTTCTTTAGTTTGAGAGAAATAAAAGTGAGGCTATTATTATAGGGCAATTAGTATATTTGCTGATTTTCTTTGGACATATTTTCTAAAATCTTAATTAAGCAGTTGATTCATGTGCCTTGTATTATATTGGTGAAAAGCTTTCCTGTTGAGTTAGTTTTTATATGTTTAATTTAATGTCAATTTAAGGAATAAATCCTTAAAAATTTTATCTATTGAACTGATGTTAAATATGTTTATAGCAATAAGTTAATAGTTTTTTTAATAAGTTAATTAGTTAATAAGTTAATTGTTTATAAATAATAGTTTTTATTAAAATTTTTCGTTATTTTTTTCTAGGATTTAAAAAGACCATTTGATAAAGCCTGGAAGGATTATGAAACTAAAATGTATGTATGAATATATGAGAACGTTGTGATGATTTTCTATTCTTGATTCGTGACTATTGTATTTATTTAATACTTTGTGTTTGCAGAACGAAGATAGAAAAAGAGAAGAAGCAACAAGCCAAAGAAGCAGGTTTAATTCGAACAGAAATATCACCAGCTGAGGTATTTTTTTTTACCTGATTTTACAGTTTAATCAGATTTATGATATTTTAATTATTATAAATCTGTAATTTCCACCTGCGAAATTTAAAAAGTATCTCTGATAATTTAATTTTTAAAACATTTTTGATTATTTTATGAAAAAAATTTAAATAGATTTATTGAATGCAATTTTTAATATTTTATCGTATTTTTAACATTTTGTACTTGCAATCTTTTAATATGCAAGAATAATTCTGAATGTTTAATACACAATTGCCAAATATTGAAGATCATAAAATTTGATTTGTGTTTCATGTAAATATTTTATCATGGTTGTTTTTATTTAAAAAATTAGGAACGGTGTATTCAACGTAGTGTAAGAGAATCTTAATAAAGAGAAATTTTTTATGCTAAGAAATTAATAAAGTAAAATAGTTTAGAAAAATTGATGTTTAAATTGTTGTACATAATAATTATTTGAGTGATAAGTTTACAAATATGTTGTATTTTAAGCAGTGAACTTAATTCATTATAAGTTGTATGTATATAAATGTTGTATGTATAAGTTGTCTGTATATAAATGTATTAAAGTTGATGCATTAAAATATTTCTTACTGTATTCTAAAAATAATTTAATTTGTTTCATTTCATAAAGATGTAATCATTGAGCTAAAAACGAAGAATCAACAATGTGATTTGATAACATTAAGATAATTTAATTCTTAAGATTTATGTAAAGTTTTTTTCCCCCTATTATATAAGGATTTTTATTTCTCTAATAGTTATTAATTGTATTTGCCTTCTCATTAATAAACCTATCTTTTCCTGTTTATTAATCAATAAAAAAGGATCATAACCTTGCAATACATTTTAAAATCTTCTTCTTCCTTCTCATTAATAAACCTATCTTTTCCTGTTTATTAATTAGTAAAAAAGAATCATAACCTTGTAATACATTTTATAATTCCATTAAAAGTTTTGAGTAGTTGAGTTATTTGTAGTACTAAATATCAGATTGTTTTGTTATAAAGTTTATATTCTTAAGTATGATTTATTATGTTGCCAAAATGTTATATAAAATACAACATAAAAATAAGCATACTTGTGAAAATTATTTAAACTGATATGTAATATTTATTGTTAAATTTATTATTAGAATTTTTTTTAAGTTCTCAAATTTTGAAGTATTTTATAAAAAAAAAATTTTTATTACTTTTATAGTTTTTTCATGTTATATGGCATATTGATTTTTGTTTTTCCTTTTCTTTGTTACTATAATGTAGTATGATTTCAGATTGCTGAGGAAATGGAAAAAGAAAGAAAAATATTTCAATTACAAATGTGTGAAGTATGTTCAAGCTTATAATTTATTTATACTTAATTTTTTTGTTTATAATTATAAAATCCAAAATATTAAATTATTCTTTAAAATGTAATGTATTTAATTTGCTTTAAGTATGGTTTTTCATTTTTTAACAGTACCTAATTAAGGTGAATGAAATAAAGACTAAAAAAGGTGCTGAATTACTTCAACATTTAGTTGAATATTATCATGCTCAAAACAAGTAAGTTTTAGTTTTATTATTATTATTATTATACTAAATGATAAATTATAAAAATAATTTTGCTTATATTTATTTATCAAATCATATTCTTGCATAATATAATTAAATCAATTATTTACATTATTCTGACAGGTAACATAAAAATATAGCTATATTTAGTTAAGAAATAATATGTCCTTGTTCTGAATCTTTTTTATATCAAATACTATTGTTCAGCCATTAAAAAAAAAGTGTTTTTTAAATTTACAAACATCTTAAAAAGAACAAAACTTGGAATCATAATTTTTCAATCCTATTAAAAAAAATTTAATTGCTCATTAATTTTTATTAAATCAATGATTATATATTTGATAATAGCTATGTTTCAGCATGATACTGATTTTATCAAATTGAAATATTTTCCTATCTTTTTGAGATTTAGCACTTTTTTACAGCAATTGTGTTGTTGTACAACAAACATTTAATTTAAAATAGCTCTTTTCTAGATTGTAGATTCTCAACTAATTTTTTTTAATCTAAAATTTTTTTCCAAAATCAATAAATAAATGCAAAATTTACATATTTTTTATTTTAAAATGTAAAAATCTTATTAAAAAAATGTACAAATTTTGTGTCAATTATATATTAGCTGAAAACTAAATTATCGCATTCATTTTAGTTATTTTCAAGATGGTCTTAAAACAATAGAACATTTTAGTGGATATATAAAAGAATTAGCTACCAAGTTACAAAAAATTAGGCAAAAACAGGATGAAGAAAGGAAAAAACTTGTAGATTTACGGAACACTCTTAGAAATTCTCCTTCTCTTGATTCTCGAGAAGTAAGTTTTTTTCATTACTTAATTGAATAAATTATTAGTGGAACTTGATTGAAAATGATAAGTAAAAATGTGTATTAACTGAGGCATTTGTGATTCAAAACTTATTTCAAGAAAGTATCCTTCATTTAATATATTATTTTTGTATATTTTTAGAGTTTAGTTCTGTATCCATCTGGTTATACACCACATCAGCCATCAGGGAATGAAAATTTTGGCTATACTAAAATTGGTAATCTCTTTAAAAAGTCTGATGGAAAAGTAAGAAAAGTTTGGCAGAAACGCAGATGTGAAATCAGGGACGGATTTTTATATATTTCTCATTCAGATGTAAGTGCTAATTTTAAAGTTTAATATTTTATATTGTAATTTTATGTGAAATTATCTCAATTTTTTTATCTTTTTGTTTTCGTAGGAAAATAAACCTCCTACTAAATTAAATCTTCTGACAAGTCAAGTAAAGGTATTTATTTCAATTTGTTTCATTTATTAATTTCAAAAATTAAATTCATTTAGTTTACACTATAACCCATATTAAATTACTGTATTTTAATTTATTTATTAATATTAATTCAAAAGTTATGAAACTTTTGCACTTTTTAAAAAGATTTAGGAATAAATAAATTATCATATTATGGTTGTCAATTTTTTTTATCATTTTTTTTATTCTGTTTTGAATGAGTTTGTTTCTTATAAATATAAACTTATGAAAATAAAATCCAAATACCTGAAAGAAATTACAGTAGTCGAAGAAATTAATACATCATATTTATTGCAATGAAATGTAAATAGTAAGATCAGCAGTAGTCGTTGTGTGAGGAGATGAATACATACTTAATCGATGATCATAGTATGGTAGGTGGCTGCAATAAGGTGATGCCATGGTGGGTTTTGTATTGTCGTGATGAAGTAAACATCATGGTATCACAATGTGTTGGATCACTACTTGGAAATATTCTACTGCATTCAAGGTTATCAGGATATTGTGGAGGTTTTGCTTTCATACAAAATCCTTATCTAAATCACTGTCAAATATCGATGATAAGCAATGACATAGGAAATGAATTTATTTGCAACAAATCAGTTTATAGCCATTTTTCAAATAGGAATACTAGTTTACATTCCATTTTCAAAATACAATCAAGTTGAGTTATTTATGTCCTATTGCAGTCGCTTTCAATTTCAACAATATCGATTTCAAATAATAGCTATTCAACCAGAATGTATAGATGTAACTTGTGTAGTTGAAACATTTATAGTTGGTTCTACTAAGAGAAGTGTGGTGTCTGGTTTTCAATTATATCATCTATGTTTAGTAGGAAAGCAAGTCAGTGTCTGTCAATATATCCTGATACCTATTTTCTGTTGATGTCAAGATGGAGCATTGTTTCTTTTCTGTGTAAACCATTATAAGCACCATTTTATGAATGGTGTAGCATGTCTGCAAATGAAGACATGATATATTTTGAAAAGCTCATGAGGAATAAATAGAAGCCATTTTCTATGATGTTTAGATTGTTGTCAAAGCAGTTGAATATGGTAATTAATCTTAGGCATAGAATCCACAAGATTGCAATCTTGTTTTAATGTGTCGAACAGTTCTGTAGGTAGAAGAATGTTACTAAAAACTAATTCAGTTGGAGTGTTATTTACATCTTTTTTATTTGAAGTCAATTGGGAGGACTTGAGAATTTTGGAGACAATTAGGAATGTTCAGCATTCTGTACCATAGTACATTATTGTTGTTTATCATGAACGATAGAATTTTATCACCATCCATTATTTAAAGGTTGATATTGTATAATTCTTATCTTTTTACACTTAGCAGTTTTCTGAGAACATGACACAGAGAAGATTCTAACCAACATTTTTTATCAGTACAGCAGCCTCAAAGGAGAAGAATCTATGAAGGGAAGGCTTCAGTAGCTGTTTCAGTGGATATATTCTTGCAGTTGAGCTTCTGACCTTTTGGAAAGTTGGTCTGTCATTATTAGACAATAAATATTACCATTTGATGGAGCAGAGGTTCAATTAAATGTAGATAAACATCATCAAATTGTAAAGGCTCATAAAAAGAGGTTCTTTAGGGGAAAGAGGTGTGATATTGAATTTTAGACTTTTCACGAACTATACAGTATTTTGCCCAATTAGCTAAATCTGAAGCTATTGAAGACCAATCAAATTGTTCCTTTAATAACTATATTGTACGGTGCATACCGGATGGAATGGATTATGCTTTGCAGTAAATACAGTTTAATGATGCTCTTTTATAATAAAGCATTACAGGACTTGATGCATTACATATGACTTATTTTTTGAGTCAAGAAGATTACTATCTTAAGATGCAGAAGGTCTTAGATGTCTACAAGTGGATAGTTCTTAGTCAACCTTTGTGATGTAGCAATAGCAGTATAATATATTTTATTTGGAAAAAAAGATAATTGAAGTAACATCTGCACCAATGTTCTCAGATCCTGGAATGTGAATAGTACTAGTAGTAAACTATGAAATAAAGTTCAGCTGGCATATCTGTCACTTGTAATTTTTGTAAAAGTTCAAAGCTTGTAATTTGTGAAAATAGTGCACTGTCTGCCTTTCAGCATATGATGAAAGTGTTGAATAGACAGCAAATAATTTTTGATGATACGCATTGTATTATAATTCTGCTAGACTGAGATTTCATGAAGTTTGCAAACTCGAAGTAATGCATGGCATTTGTAGTAGCAAAGTCACATACATTCACATGAAGAGCTATTTTCACAGAGAAGTTTCAGCAAGCATTGTTTTATTGCCAATATGGAAAACAAATGGATATTGGTCTTCAAAGACCAATATCCATTTGTTTATTAATCATTTCATAAGCTGGAATCTTTGTATTATTTGCAACATACGAAATAAAATCAGAGTGTAGTGTTCTACAATAGTGCAGAGAAGATGGTATCACAGAAATTTCACTTCTAAAGTCTTAAAATTATAGGTCGAATAAAAAATAACTGTTTGATATGATAGATCTTACTTATTTATTTTTCAGTATGATCAGGATGCAGCATATTTAAGAACACAATTTTTAAAATGACAGTGATAACAACATGTATCATTACTCATGTGACAATGGCTTCTTGGACAAGAATGGGACCTTTATTAACTTGAATGCCATCTTTAGTGCCAGCAAAATAAATGCTCACACTTTGGCCATTAAAGGGGAGAATTTTTATTGGAAAATTGTTCTGAAGCTTGAAACACTTCCTGGAACAGTCACAGCCTCAGAAATCTTGTCAGCAGTTGGACCAGTTTATCCAGAAGTTCAGAGAAAGGAGATAACATGGTTTAGTTATGCTAAGGCATTCTTCGAAGCCACGAATTTTGTAGAAGGTCATCTGTAAGCTAGCCATTTAACTGTTCCTTCATCTTTTAAAGTAAGTGGTTGGAGCTTTTATCACCCAACTGAAGATCAGTGTTTTGTATTTTTTGCAAGCTGCAGAGCTCAACTCAATATTTGAAACATGTGAAAGAGTTTCAGATTGGTAATGAGGGCTGAATATTTTGTATTGACACTAGCAGTATTGCAGAACGGAAAAAAATTGCTGCACTGTGCACTAAATATAGTTGTGCATTTGATTGTCAAAATGACAGTACAGTAAGACATTAAAAGCAACTTGTGTTATGTCTTTGTATATTCTTCGATCTCATTTCATTATTGGTCTTTTTTTATTATTGGTATCTTTCCCACATGTCATATAGGTAAAAAATAAATGTCATAACCATTGATATAACATTTATTTGCAACCATTTTTCAAATAAGAATACTAGTCCATGTTTCATCTTCAAAATACAATTAAGTTGAGTGTATGTCTTGGTGCACTATAATGCCCAAAGCTTGGCCATTATTTCTGCATCAGAAGGTACTCAGCAAATGCATTTAGTGTAGCCTTTTTCTTGCTAGTGCTGGACTATCACTACCATTGAGATAGGAGCAGCTCTCTTTCATTGCACCATTGAAGGGTCTAAGAGTGAGTGATAAACATGTCTCAGAATATTTGGAGCAAAAGCTACATTAGCTGAAATTATCTGTAACTGTGTCCAATGTGATTTACTTCAGAATCTGTGACGACTTGAATTTCTTCTGTTAGTACAATCTAATCTGCTATGGCCACCTTCCAAATTCTTTTATCTACCTTTTCATTAGCCATACAGTGCTGACTAGATTATTTTCCCTGATTTTTACAGTATTGCAATCCGTAAATCATTGTTTCCAATAATTGTACTATTTCTTTCTGACATTTGGTAAAAGAAATCTCTTTTCTCTTGCAGGCCTATAATCCTACCTTGTTGAAAATCATTCAGTTGCACATAATCTATTTTCTTTGAATCATTCTATATAACTTTGACTAATATTCATTGTCATTTCATATAGCTAGCATATATCCATTGTGAATTCCATTTGTTATAGCAAATTTATGTGCATTTCAGTTAGGTTGAAGAATAAAGTAAATAATTTGTAGATCATTGAGCGATACCTTAAGAAATGTTAAGATTTTATTTTCTACAATTATGTTTTTAATTTTCATATAACTATAAATCATTCATTCGTTCAAGATCAGTTGCATTTTATTAATGATTTTTTTTTCTTCAAATTTTTAATCACTGAAATGTTTTTTGTAATATTTGGCATAGTTTAATTTTGTAATATAATTATATAAATTTTCTGTAAAAGCATACTTTTTATAAGCAAATTTTTGAAGTTGTAATTTTATGAAAGTAATTTGGGTTTCAGTATTCCAATTTTTTTTTTTTTTTTCATAGGTTGTTCAAGAAGAAAAAAAATGTTTTGATCTCATATCATGTAAATATCATACTTCTTTTCCATTCTATCATTTATCTACCATTTAATAATTTTGAGCACTTGAATCTTTTCATTTTTTGTGAAGTGTTTTAATCCATAAATTAACTTGCAGATAATCGGACGTATCATTTTCAAGCTGAAGATGAGAATGAGATGGAAGTGTATGTTACTTGCTTAATTTCTTATGTTACCATAACTACTTACATATCCGATTTTTTTTTTTTTTTTTTTTTAACAGTTTTTCAATCTGAAGACATATTTTTCTATTCTTATGAAATTTATTGTGAAATAGTGAAATTCACAAAATCTTCCCAAAAATATTTTATTTCAAAATCCTTGTTTTAAAGCTTTACTAATAATAGTAAAAAAATAATAATAATAATAATTTTTTAAAGTATTTATTCAGAAGGAGAAAACACAAACTGCCTATTTCCAAGTGAATTGAAATTTATATTGTATAGATTATGACGGATATTAACTGATCAAAATATCTCTGAATAATCTTTGAGAAAATTCAATTTAAAATTTCTTAAGTCCTTTAATACAGTTGATCAAGCCACCCAGTTATGTAGTAGTTAAAAACATATTATAGCTATTGAGAGTTGAATTCATGTTTGTGTTTTATTTTTTATTTCGTTGTGAGCAATATAGCAGAGTTACTTAAATTAAATATTTTATACTAGTATATATTCTGTTATTTATAAATATATTTTTTTACCCTTTCTCTATTAAACATTAACTTTTTATTATTGCTTTTTTTTTTTTTTTTTTTTTGTGCATGCATATGTTTCTGAAGTATACATGATTGTAACAGTCTACCAAGCACTCAATCCAAGGGTAATATATATAAATAATTAGTTTGGTGCAGAACAGTAAACTTAATGGGGGGGGGAATAAGCATTCTATCAAAATTGAAAACTTTAAAATTATTTTTGGAAAAAAAATCTCTCGGGAATTCTAGAGTTCACAATAAAGAGTTATTAGGGAGAGGAGGATAGGAAACAATAGAATTATAGAAAATAAAATGTAGAATGAGAAATTTAAAGCACATGTTTTTAGTGGGAAAAAAAAGAGTAAACAGTTTTTATGAATGTGAGCAAGGTCAGTTTCAAATCAATGTTGTTGTTTTTTTAAAATTCTGTACATATATTAAAAGTTCAGCATCTAGAACACCATAAGAATATCATGAAACATATTGTTTATCTTATTATTACAGGAAAATCCCTCTCGCATTTGGTGCTTTTACTGCTTGTAATATATCACAATTGGATTGTTAAATATGATTCTGTGCACTAACATCATAAGTTCAATAAGCAATGCATTGAATATAACTTGTGTTTCATTTTCTTGCATTATCAAAAATAAATTTCATTCTCTGTCTCTCATCCAATTGTTTTTATCTGATACAAACACATATATTTTCCAAATATATATATATTTGGAAAAACTAACATTAGCTGATAATAAATGGATAATGTTTAAAAGAAGTACAAGTTTTCACACTAATAATAAAATATAAATTTAAAAAAATTGTCTTTAGAATGAATTGTTTATTTATAATAGAATTTGCATTCTTTGATTGCTAAATCGTACATTTAATCACTATTCCACCGCTTGATAAAATGAATCTTTTATGCTATAAAAAGATTTTAGAAATTTCAAATTCATTTCCTCAAAAATTGAGAGATGTATGTTATTATTTTGGCCAGTTAATATCCCACATTATCTTTGCATGGTATAAACTTGAATCAAATCGAACACAGTTCATGACCTCTTCTTTTTTAGGTGTATTGTTCAATTCATATATTTTAAAAATACATGCTAGTAGTATATTTTCTTAAAATTTTATGTTACTTATTATAATTTGTATTGACCAAAAATAATTTCAAATTATAAATGATTTAATTTTCCCAGTTTCATTGTTCCTTACTTTTTCTTCCAATACTATTTTTTTGCTTTATGAAATTTGTTTCAGTAACAATATTGATATAGATTGAACTATAGATTCTAGAAGTTGCCATCTAGATATTATTAATATATATATATATTTTATGAAAATTGTATTTAAACAGTAATATTTCCATATTCTTATGTATTAAAATTAATTGAGTATTAATAGTTACTTATATCCTTGAAATATTAATTAATGTGATTTTTTTAGATGGATGTCTGTATTAGTTAATTGTAAAGAAGGTGCCCTTAGGAAAGCGTTTGATGATTCAGGTCAAGCTGGTTCCACTAAATTAAATCAAAGTTTAATGGAATTGCAACAAGGTATAATACGACAAGTGCAAAGGCTGCCAGGCAATGATCGATGTTGTGATTGTAATTCTACAAAAGGTATTATTTAATGTTATTCTTTGTCGCAAATATTTTTATATGTGTGATAAAATTTTATTTCTTTGAATACAGTTTTATAAACATTATGTTTTTAATTTATTATACTTGTTATTGTAATCTTTTATTTAAGAATTTCATGTTTTCTCAGCTTTAATATAGTATTTTAATTTTTAGATCCTACTTGGCTGTCAACTAACTTTGGAATCTTAATGTGTATAGAATGTTCTGGTATTCATAGAGACCTAGGTGTTCACATATCACGCATTCAATCCTTAACATTAGATAATATTGGAACATCCCAGCTTTTAGTATGTTTTTTTTTATATTTTTATTCTTTTAAATCTGATTTATTTTAATAAATGATTGAATTTCATCAATTCAATTGAAGTTAATGAAAAAAAAGTAAATTAAACTTCAAAATATTAGTATTTCTTTCCCTTTTCTTATAATTAAATTTATATCAACTTTTTTCTTATATCAGTTTATATAAGATAGGAAATTTTTTCGAGCAAAAATAATGTATTGCTTGTAAAATTTTATAATTGCTTAAATTAGTTAATGTCTACTGATTATATTCACTCATTTTAAAAATAATTTCAACCAAAGCTTTTGTTTTAATAATGCTAAGTATGTAATGTTCTAATATTAAATACATAATTTTATTTCTCAAAAATTAGTTTTTTATATTACTTCAATTTTTATTTTTGAACAATTGAACTTGCCTCTCAATGTATTACATTAGCATTTCATATCTATGTTTATTTATATGTTGTACTATTAAAAAAAAATTTATGTATGCATATATATATATATATATATATATTTCTTTTTGGTAGCTTGCACGAGTAATGAGCAATGCTGGTTTTAATGATGTTGTAGAAGCCACATTAAGTCAAATCAGAAAACCTACACCATTAAGTTCAATGTTAGTATATTTGTCTGATGTTTTTATTATCTTTAAAGTATTATTGTATAATTTTTATGTTAGTTATTAGTGCGTGTAAAGTAGTATTAATGATATTCAGCTGAAATAAATTATGAATATTTTTACCATGATTGTAATTTGAATTCCTTTTGATTTTACTTGTATAAATCAAATACTTGTTTTGAATTTCATAGGAGATAGGGGAAATTTTTCCGTCTTTGGTTGCAAATTAAACTTGCTGCATTTATTTGTGCATGTTAGTTTTAGTGATTATGTAGTTATTTATGATTTAACAACAATTGCTTTAATGTATGTTGCCTATGGCATAATTAAGAATAGCCAGTAATTTTATTGTTATTCAAAATTATAGTTTTCAAAGATTCATATTTTCATAAAATATTGTTTTGAAGAATATTTTTTTTTAATTATAAGATCATTAATTTAAAATTATTTTTTTAATAAGTCAAAATTGCCTTATTAAATTCATTATTCTCATTTTATTCTGTATAATTAATAAAAATGACAATTTTTAATTTAAAGTATTGTGATTATGTTAATGTAAATGAACAAAATTGAACTGAAATACTTGGATATTATTATTTTATATTATGTACAAGCTTATGGCTAATTACAATACATTTTTTTAGGGAAGAAAGATATGAATTTATTAGAAGTAAATATGTTGATAGGAAATTTGCAATAAGAACATGCTCAGATGAAAATGATTTAATAAATGATTTAGAGAATGCTGTTACTTCAAAAAATGTCTATCAGTTACTTCAGGCATTTGTGGAAGGTGTTGACTTAACATGTGTGCTACCTAATAGTGTAAGTCTTATCAAATTTGGTTAATATATAATCTCTAATAACTTGCAAGGTTTCTTTTCTAATCTAAATTTTTAAAATTAATAAAAATTAAAATTTATTGAAAATTTTAAAGTGTACTACTCATAGTATATATTAGAAATTTTTTTTTTTTTTTTTTTTTTTTTTTTAGTAAATAATTTTATATGCGAAAAAATCTTGCTGTCACAAAATTTTTCAATTAAGCCTTCATAATCTCTAAATTATATTTTTCTATTTTTTTTTTTAAATGTATGTATGTGAGTATGTACTTATGAGATGTTGTGTATGTATATTAATTTTTTAATTGAATGACATCTCTGTTTTGTATGCCCATTTCCTTTTGCAAGGGTTATCTATTTTAGTTTAAAAAGTGAGTTTTAATACAAATAATTCTTTTCCACCAGGTCAAAAATTCAATATCTCAGTGTTGATTTGTATCTGAAAATGTAAAATATTTGCATATTACAATTTAATAGTAATTCAGAAATTGATTTAAATGTATATTGTAAGGTAAAGTTCTACATTTTAAGTTTGTAGTCATTGAAAACATATTTAGTTACAAAAGGTACTGGCATTATTATATTAGTTTTTGATTGTGTTTGATTTCTTTATCCTTTTATTCCTTGTACTCTGAATATATATATATATATATATATATATATATATTACTTTTTAGCCAATACAATACTTTCAGATTATATTATGATCAAAATATTGAATTTCTTAACAAAAATACCGAAATTTTTTTTCTTCTAAATGTAATTGTCAGGCAATAAGTGAAACAAGCTTACATGTTGCTGTTTCACAAGAAGATGGTAACTCTTTACATATTGTAGATTTTCTAGTTCAAAATAGGTAAGCACTTTTTTCTTTTTCTTTCTAGATTTAATATGAATAACACATTTTTACTAAGAGGGAAAAAGTACAAATATTTGTTTCATTGAAAAATATAAATGTATAAATAAAATATTATAATCTTTTTGTCAATGGTTCTAAATTTTTAACTTCCTTTGTAACCTATCTTTTAATAGTGGCTAATATAAATCATGTTCTCCACCTCTAATCCTTTTTCAATATTAAACTAACATTATATATGATGATTGACATTTAAAAAAGTTTTTGTTTGATATAGCAGTATATGAATTGCAAATATTTTATTAGAATATGTGTGTAGAATGTAATAATAATTAACAAGTATATGATTTTATCATGCAATATTTAAGTGACCTTATTAAAATTATCAATGATTTATTTTGAACTATAACTTAATAGCATCCAAATAAAAAATCTTTTTTCCTTAGGCATGCTTCATATGTTTTATTTGAATAGATTTTTAAAATAGTTCTTGTTTTTAAGATTTAAAATAAAATATCTATTGGAAATAGAGCAATATGTAGTCGTTTTAAAATCTGTGATAATTATGTACCCTGAGACAATTCCTTACTCATCAAAACTCTTTTTTTTTTTTCCCAATCGACTAATTTATATGTTGACTTTTCTAAAATTTTATTACTATGTTAAAAATTGAACAATCATATACATCAATAATCTTGCATTTCATGTTGAGACAAGATAGTTAAAACCAAATTCTTTTTTTCAAATTATGGCCTGATATATTTTATTTGCTTTCTAAAAAATATTTTTACATTTTTATTCAGAATGCATGCAATTTTAACGAATATTTTGAACTATGACTAAATGTAAAAGTAGTTCATTTAATCTTTTGGGGAAGAAAGTTGGAGTATTTCTAAAATGTCTTTCAAATTTTGTTTTTTCTTTATTTGTTGGTTTTAATATGAAAAGTAATTTTCATTAATATATATTTTTATTATAAATTTCAGTTCAAGCCTTGATAAACAAACCAAAGATGGGAGCACTGCACTTCACATATGCTCTCAAAGAAATCAGTCTGAATGTATGAAATTACTGCTTCGTAGTGGTGCTAACCCTCAGATTGAAAATCGTGAAGGAAAAACTCCTTTAGATATTGCCAAAGAAAAAGATTTTCATACTTGTGTTGAACTAGTAAGTATAATTACTCTTCATATATGTTTCATGTTGACCACGATTACTTTAGTTTCTTGTAATTTTTATCATATTTTGGGGTTACATTAAAAATTATAACGTTTTTAAAAATTTATTTCTTAATTTTTGGCTGCTTCTTTTATTATAGTATCTGTAGATTTTATAATTTTATTTATGTTATAATATGCATTAATAATTAATGTATTTAAAATATAATATATAATAATTAATATTTTTAGTATTAAAATTCAATTAGTCGTTTGTTTGCTATTGATTTTCATCCATTTAAATTTTTTAAATTAGTT
Source organism: Caerostris darwini (assembly GCA_021605075.1). NCBI lineage: Eukaryota > Metazoa > Arthropoda > Arachnida > Araneae > Araneidae > Caerostris > Caerostris darwini. Next base: position 78,139 of record BPLQ01013498.1, read on the forward strand.
ATTAAAATGTTTGATTTTTTTAATGTATATTTTAAATGCTCCAATTTGTATAATGGTCTTAACGTAAGATTTCAATTCTATTAATTTTTTTGTGGATAAAATGCAACCTGTAGAGTTTTCTCCAATTACAGCTATGAATGTATAATGCTGAACTTATCGAAATAATAAAAATAGAAATATTTATCATTTCGATAAGTCTTATTGAGATATTTTTTAAATAGTCTTATTTAATAATAATAAATCTCAAATCTTCTTTTCTGATACAAATATAAGAGGTTCATATTTAATTTATTATTATTTGTATCTGCAATATTTTTATGTGGAATTCAATGGTATATTATATAAAATTATTAATTAATAACTTATTGTTCCTTTTGTTTCCCAAATTAAAAAATAAAACATTTTTTGTTTAAAGAAAGATGATGCAAAGAGATTAACGATATCTATATTATACATTTCTTTGTATATAGGAGCTTGTATTTTATTTCTGTAACCTCCATCAATGCATTTATATATAAATATTTTATGGACTTGAAGCAGCCTGATTTGGTTTTCGAGTTAGGTGTGCTCCATTTAAAACTGGTGATTATGTCAAATATCTAAATTGGGGAGGGAATAATAAATCCTTAGGCTAGAAACTCTTATTGTTGGATTTCAGAGTAAAAAGAGGATGTAATCTTTAAATGCCTCCTCTGAATTTGCTCAGTCCAAATTGCAGTGTCACAAAATCAATCTTGGATGGCATAATGGCAGTGTTATTTTTTCAATGATGAATGTGATTCTCTTAAATAATGTCATAAATATTTTATGTCATTTAAGTTGAACTTTTTTAATAATCATTTGTTTAACTATTAAATTGGTTGTAAACTAAACTGTCAGTTTTATAGATTATAAGTTGATTTGAAAAATTTATTCTTAATGTTATTCTTTTCATTTATAGCTAGAACATGCAATACAAAATAAGAAAACCATGTTTGAAAATGTAAATATTGATTGGGGATTGTCTCAAGAAGATGGCTCTACAGACTTCAGTGACGAAGATGGGGAGGATAATAAGGTACTTTTATTGATTTGTTAAGGGAAAAAAAATATTCTGACTTACCAGCCTCTATCTGAAATTCAGGTCACAAAATGTTAATTTGCAATAATTTTATATAGAATTCAGGGGTATATTTTCATTATTGCATTCTATATAAAATTATTAATCAATAAATTATTGTTCCTATTTTTTTTTTCCAAACTAAAAAATAGAATATTTCTTGTTAAAAGATATGCAAAAACCTATTTAAAGATAATGCAAAATTAAGGATTAAATTAAGATAAATAAAGGATTTATATTCTTCACATTTATTTACATATAGAAGCTTTTATTGTATATTTGCTCATGAAATTTGAATTTTACTCACATTATAGCTGAATATACAATATATAATAAATTATTGTTTTGTTGTGCTTATTAGTAGAATCAGATTTATAAGATTTTTATAAAAAAAAATAATGGATTTGGAAAAAATTATCATTTAAATGCTATGTGTTTGCTTCTTTATCATCACAAAATTGTTGAGATTTCATGAATATTTTGTACTGGAATTTTTTTGCTGTTGTCAATGTTTTCGTCTTCTAATTGCAAGGATTTTTTTTTCTGTCTCTTTCCTTATTTAGAAAAACATCACATATTTGTAAATGTAAATGTCCTTGGTGAGTGTAAATATGCTATACAATCAAATAGCGAAAATGAACTATGTGTTTTTACACTCGTATGACCTTTAAATTGCTGCATTTGAAAGAAAAATTGCTTTGAGGTGCATCTGAAAGTGTGAGAAACTGCTTTGGACTTCATTTAAAAAGGGAAGGAAACTACTTTAGATCATGATTAAAAAAAAATCCAAGGGCTGTACATAAAATATGCTAATTTGATAACAGTTGTTAGTTAACAACTATTGTTAAAAAATGCAAATATTTTACAATTTAACACATGCATTATAACAAACAAGTAAAGATGTTGTAGGATTATATATATGTTTTTATATATAACCTCATTGAATATATAGATAGGTATCATTAAAGTAAGAAGTATATTAAAAAAAATTAAAATAAAAACTTTATTATTATATTTAAATATATTTTCATATAAGAATTTCAAAAATTAAATTATTACTTAAAATCTGATTCTTTAAAGTAGTTTTGCTTTCATATTGAACTTTATTCTTAATAGCTCTGGACCACATGCAAGTTGTGGATGGAACACTTTAATCTAGAATGATTAAATATATTTTATATGACAATGGATTCATGTAAATTTTGTTTGCTTTTTTTTTTCCTGTAAGGGTGGTCAAGTGACACCTGAACATCTGAACCGTTCTCGGCCGTCCAGTGTTGTTGGTAATGAATCCCCTACAAGTAGATCGAGCTCCATCAGTGAAACAGTGAAGCAAAGTCCATTAGTGACTCCACGCACAATGCCTCCTCCACCACCACCTCAGAATAAAAAGCCATTTAGTAAGAAATATTTTTTTCCTACTAAGAATTTAAATCTTTTATTTTAACTTTTCAAAAAATTATTGCATGGTTAATAAATATTTTTAATTTATAAGTAACCTTTTTTAATTTATGTAATAGTTTAAAAAATAAATATGAAAATCAATAATTACTTAGAATTTTCATTATAAAAATTATAAAAGATATTAAAATTACATTTTTTATATATATATATTTTATTTTTGCTTTATAATGTTAAAAGGTATAACATTATGGCATCTTCTTTTCTACAAAAGGAAAGAAAAATTTCAGTGCAGCATTGTAGTGAAACAAAGCTGTAGTAAAAATTCTTGTGTTCAACTGTTTTAAAGAACTTTATGTGTACATATTTCTTATAAATACAAATTGAAAGAGAAAAAATATCTAGCAGTTGTTAGTACATTAAAGGTTGAATTTGGCCTCTTTTCTTTTAAATTATTTAATTGCAATCTGATTGTGCACCTTTTTCTGAATTCTGTGCTAGGAGTTCATATATATGACACAAAAAATGTTATAAAAAATGAGAAAACCTAAAAGAATC